>PVKU01003911.1:0-11265 GCA_004027475.1 Anoura caudifer | reverse complement strand
GAACCATTATGGAAAGCAGTATGAAATTTTCTCAGAAAACTAAAAATGAATCTACCTTTTGACCCAGCAATTCCACTGTTAGGATTATATCCTAAGAACCCTGAAACACCAGTCCAAAAGAACCTATGCATTCCTATGTTCATAGCAGCAGAATTCGCAATAGCCAAGTGTTGGAAACAACCCAGGTGCCCATCAGTAAATGAATGGATTAAGAAACTGTTACATTTACACAATGGAATTCTATGCAGCAGAAAGAAAGAAGGAGCTCCTACCCTTTGCAACAGCATGGATGGTACTGGAGAGCATCATGCTAAGTGAAATAAGCCAGGAAGTGAAAGACAAATACCATATGATCTCACCTTTAACAGGAACCTCAACCAACAAAACAAACAAACAAGCAAAATATAACTAAAGACACTGAAATTGAGAACAGACTGACAGTCACCAGAGGGGAGAGGGGAGGGAAGATCGGGGGAAAGAGGACGGGTTTACAGGAACAATGATAAAGGACACTTGGATAAAAACTAGGGGAGGTGAAAATGGGAGGGAGGTAGGGAGGGCTGGGGCGGTGGTCTGGGATGGGTGTAAAAGACAGAAAACTGTACAAGAACAACAATTAAAATAAATTTTTAAAAAAAGAAAAAAAGGGAAAAATAAAGTAAAAAAATAGTAAACCAAAGCTTAGAGAAATTATATAACTCTTCAGGATCCTTAGAAAATAAATAGCAGAGTAAGATTTGACTCAGCCTTCAGAAACTATATTCCTTATGATTTCACATTCCTGCCTAAAGTAATCATGATGATGTTTATGGTGATAATGACTGACATTTGTTGAGTGGTACTTATGTACCAGGTACCCATCTGAATGATTTATATGTACTAACTCAGTTAATCTTCATGGAAATGACATTAATTAATGCATATCATCAATTCTAAGATATTATCAATCATAGACACATTTGATTTGAGAATGTTCAAGAAAAAATAGAAGCATGATTTGTATTATGTTAAAATATGTATTATGTATTATTGATTTATACAAAATTGATTTATATAAATATATAAATCAATATGTTCATGTTGATTATACAATGTAACCAAAATTACCCATTATTTTAAAATGAAATAAAAAAGTTTATGTCATAAGACTAAGGAAACATGGTACATTAACCTCTGTATAAACAAAGACACCAAAGGGAGAAAATATGAGCTGGGATGCACAAAATGTATGGGAGATGGGAATTTGAAATTCTAAACTTATGTGAGGACCATACAGTTTCTCAAAGTTCCTGAATAAACTGGTATTTATTTCTTCAATCTCCTCTTCTGCCTTTCTCATACATTTAAGGCTAAACAGCAAAACAAACAAACAAGCAAAATATAATCAAAGACATTGAAATACAGAAAAGGCTGACAGTGACCAGAGGGGAGAGGGGAGGGAATTTCAGGGGAAAAGGGGAAAGGTTTACAGGAACAAGTACAAAGGACACATGGACAAAAACTAGGGGGAGGTGGAAATGGGAAGGAAGTGGGGAGGGCTGAAGGGGTGGAATAGGATGGGAATAAAAGAAAACTGTACTTGAACAACAATTAAATTAAAATAAAAATAAAAATAAAAAAAAAAGATTTCTAAGGGCCACCTACCATTCTTGCAAGGAGAGGATTGGAAGCCAGGCAATATATCATAATTGGCAGCCCCAAATAGAATTGCATATTTTGAGTCAGATAAAAAATAAATGTATGATTGAAAAAAGAGATGGGTTTTCTGAGAAGAAGGGAAAGGCACTAGACAGACTGAACAATGGTCATGTTACCCTGCATTCTTGCTACTTCTTTTTAAGTGCTTTATGTTCTAGGCATACCATCACACTAGCTGGTTCCTTCAACCCCTTTTTATTTTCATCCAAGTGTTAATATCTTTTCTCCGATACCACAGATTTCCAGTCATTCTCTGCCTGTAGAAATCCTCATTCTTCTACATATGCGTCAAATGCTAATTCTTGGAGAAGTGAATTTTTCAAACTGCCTGCCTCTCAAATATTCAAACCACTTACTAGTATATGAAAGATTAAGCAATAATATTGTCATGATTCTAGGAGCAAATGTTATCCTTTCTCATTGCTAGAATATTTCAGAAGACCTCTTAACTCTTGACTTGGAGCAATTAATTTGTACTTGTCTACTCTGTTGTTGCATTATTCTGTTTCAAGAATTATTGCAAATGCTTTCCAAAAGTCCAAGATATTTCATTTGGCTATAGAGAGATTTATGAATGCCAAGTTGACTCACTAGTCCAAATCTCTTTTTCTGTGGGGCTAATAGATAATAGTGACAATGCCACACCTCCACGCTATTTAACTTGTCTTTGAAAAGGAAAAATTATTCTTCCAAGTTATTTTTTATTAGAAATGAATTCATGGAATCAAAAATTAGATCTTTACTAAGAATTACTTGATCAACTAAATGATTAAATTCTGACATAAAAATGTAAAAAAGAATATCTAACCTAGGTGTCATCATATTATTTTTATATTAAAAAATTTGTGTTAAGTGTACTTATCAATGTTAGTTCTCAGCTCTGGCAGAGAGTTCCAAGACCAACCCATTACTATGTTCTCAGAAAAAAAACTATTATTTCATTATATGGAGACAAGTTAAAAAAGCAACTATTACTTTTTGGCAAATTAGATAACTTATGAAGGTGATATTTAGTAAATAAAATCAACTGAATTATCTAAAAATAATGGAGAATGCCAAAATAGTGACATAGCATAGAGGTTTGATTTTTAGCCTACAGATTCTATACATGAAATAAAATTCCTTCCAAGGTTAACATTTATACTTTTATACTTTTTATACTTTTTAATTCTTCTGATAATCTTAAATGATTATATTATGTTTATAATAACATAATGCTGAAATTCATATGAATGATTCACTGTAAAAATGGTTTTGCTTCTCTTTAAAAAATCATAATAAAACATGGTCCATCAATTTTACTTTATTTCTTAAACTATATTTTATTGATAATGCTATTGCAGTTGTCCTGATTTTTCTCCCTTTTCTTCCTCCACCTAGCAATCCTACTCCTTCAGACCATCCTCGCTCCATTGTTTGTTTCCATGGGTCATGGGTAAAGTTCTCTGGCTACTCCATTTCCTATACTGTGTTTTATATGCCACAGTTATTCTGTAACTACCTATTTGTACTTCTTAATCCCCTCCCCTTTACCCATTCCCACACACATGCCTCCAATCTGACAACAATCAAAATGCTCTTCATATCTGTGATTCTGTCTCTGTTCTTGTTTGCTTAGTTTGTTTTTTAAGATTCAGTTGTTGATAAACATGTATTTATTGCCCTTTTTATTATTGTTCACAGTTTTGATCTTTTTCTTAAATAAGTCCCTTTAACATTTCATATAATAATGGTTTCATGATGGTGAACTCCTTTAGCTTTTTCTTATCTGAGAAGCTCTTTACCTGCCCTTCAAATCTAAATGATATCTTTGCTGGATAGAGTAATCTTGGCTATAGGTCCCTGCTTTTCATGACTTTATATATTTCTCATCAATCCCTTCTAGCCTGAAAACTTTCTTTTGAGAAATCAGTTGACAGTCTTATGGGAACCCCCCCTGTGGGTAACTAACTGCTTTTCTCCTGCTACTTTTAAGATTCTGTCTTTAACTTTAACCTCTCTTTATCCCTAATCTTTAATTATCATTTTAATGATGATATGTCCTAGATTGGACCTCTTTGCATCCATCTTGTTTGGGACTCTCTGTGTTTCCTGGACTTGCATGTCTTTCTCCTTCACCAAATTAGGGAAGTTTTCTTTCATTACTTTTTAAAATACATTTCCAATTACTTGCTCTTTCTTTTCTCTTTCTGGTACCTCTATTACATGAATGTGGAATGCTTGAAGTTGTCCCAGAAGCTGCTTACTCTATCCTTATTTCTTTGGATTCTTTTTTCTTCTTGTTATTCTGATTGGTTGTTTTTTGCCTCCTTATATTCCAAATCATTGATTTGCTTCTCAGTTTCATTCACTCTGCTGTTGTTTTCCTATAAATTGTTCTCTATTTCAGTTAGCATACCCTTCACTTCTGACTGGATTTCTTTTGCTTTTGAGGTCCTCACTAAGTTCCTTGAGCATCTTTAAAACCAGTGTTTTGAACTCTGCATCTTATAGATTGCTTATCTCCCTTTTATTTATTTTTTTGGAGTTTTTGTTCTTTTCTTTCATTTGGCCCATGTTTCTTTGTCTCCTCATTTTAACAGCCCCCCTGTGTTTGTTTCTACACATTATGTACAGCTGCTATGACTCCCTGTTTTTGTAGTGTGGCCTAATGTAGTAGGTGTCCTGTAGGGTCCAGCGTCACAGCCTCCCCTATCACCCAAGGATACTCGAGATGTACCCTTTGTGTGGGCTTAGTACACCCTTATCTTATAGTTGAGCCTTGCTTGCTCTTGGCTGGGAGGGATTTACCCAGGACAGTCAGCTGCAAGGACTGTTTCTGACCTCTGAACACCAGCCTCTGCCCTCCATGGAGGATGAGCTGTGTGGGGGCAGTGTGGTCATGTTCTGATGTGGTCTGCATCTGTCCACTGGGTGCACAGGTTCTGGGATATTCCAGGTGGTGCAGGCCAAATTCAGCCCCCACCTATGTTCTGCCCAGGGTCACTCTGTGTGAGCTATAAAGCCATCTGATGTGGTTGCTACTTGTGCTGGGATTAGAGATTCCCAGGTGAAGCCAAGCTGTGAAACTAGTCTGTCTGCTGCTAGTGCTGGGCCTAGGGCCACTTAACTAGAGGTATGCGGACTTGGGGCTTACTGAGGCCAGCTATTGCGTGTTTGAGAGTATTTAGGAAGTTGTGAAGTATGAGCCAAAAACAGCCATTCATATAAAAAAGTCATAGTTAACAGTTTGGGTGGGCCCATAAATTGGGTGGGAGGGAGTCTCATGGGATCTCTAGGGCAAGGTAAACAATTATAGCCAGGCTGATGGAGTCTCAGATGTGGCACCCACCATCCGGCTTTGTGGCTCTGTGTGGGGAGAGCTCAGAAAAGGGACAATGACCTCTACCCACTATTCTGTCTGGGAATAAGCTCTCCTCCAGCTCTCACCTTGATGCCAGATACTTCAGTTCATCCCTGTCTATCACTGGTGACTTTAAGCTGCTACCCCAGTGCTGGAACTCAGAGGAAGTGAATCTGAGTAAGTTTATGTATGGATTCTTTAAGGGAAACTGCTTGCTAGTCCAGAAGTTTCTTCCATTGACTCAATCCCCACTTGTTTTTTATCTAGAAATTATGAGGACTTGTCTTCTTGGCACTAGAATCCTAGGCTGGGGGCCCTGATGTAGGGCTGGGACTCCTGGCTACCAAGATATTCCTCCCGAATTTTTATCCACCATACAGGGATGTGGGACCAGCCCATTCTGTATATCCACCCCTCCTACCAGTCTGGATGGTGTGGTTGCTTTAATTCTGTAGTTGTCAGACTTCCATTCAACTTGATTTCTGATGGTGATGAGTGATAGTTGCTCTGTGTTTTGATCATAATGTTGTCATGGTTGTGTGAGGAGGTGAGTAGTATTTACCTACACCTCCATCTTGACCTTAAGTTTAATCTACCCATTTTAGATTTTATACTATTTGTACCTTATCATTTTTACAACTATTAAATATCTATAATAATGTCTTTCTGTTCTTAAATTACTAGAATGTGAAACAAGACTTTTTTTGGTCTTTTGTAAAATTCATTTTGCCAAGAAATTGTCTAAGCCTTTTGCAAACTTCTTTGTAATATTACTTTGTCCTCTAAAATTGTTTGCTTGCTAATAATTGGTAAGCTACTTCACATATATGTTTAGTCTGCTCAGCTCACACCTCTTTGTTCATTAAACTTTTAAATGCTGAAGTTCCTTAAGACTATCTCCTAGGCCTGCTTCCATTATTACTCCAGACTTTTTACCTGGCCTTTACTATCTTCTCCAATGACCTCATTTGCCCTCTTTCATGTAAAATTCTAAAATAGAAATGTGAGCCCTGGCCAGTGTGTCTCAATTGGTTGGAGCATCATCACTGTAACTGAAGGGCTGTGGGTTCAGTCCCTGGTCAGGGCACACGCAATCTCTAGTCCAAGCATGTGCAGGAAACAACCCTATCATCTGAGCTCAGTTATGTCTTATTCGCTGCATCTATACCTGAATGCATGCTTTCCTCATAGCAAGCAGGTTCCCTCCTGCGTTCCACTGGCAGAAAGTGACCTCAGCAGCCACCTAGTTGCATAAGCCAGAAAGCTTTGGCATTTTCCTCTCCCTTAAATTTTATATCCAATCCAGCATCAAGTCCTGTGCATTCTATATCAAATATTTTCAAATATTCTGACATGGTAATTGGACCCCACATGAACATTACCCATCTCCAATCTATGATCCTTTAGTCAGGAAATCTCAAGAAATCAATGTTAGGCTAAAATCTCTTCCTCTTAAAGAAAAGAGAAAATGCCTATCCATTGCTTTTATAACAAAGTTTAAAATCCCGCCTATAACCTACAAAAATCTGATTACTCCCTATGTCTTATCTGCTCAGCTTAACCCATGTTGTCTCAGGTTTCTGCTTTCCAACTACATCTGCTTTCTTCACTTCCTTGAATGACTTCTCCACTATACAACCATGGGGAATTGGCACAGGATGCCCTGCCACCCCCTTTTCACCTACCTCCTGTCACTCTTCATAGCATGGCTTAAGCATTAGTGCCTCATAGAAATTTTGTCTAACCCAACAGGTTAAATTATATTATTCTACTCTCTGCTTCCTTTATCTCTGTCTCAAAGTTATAATGAAATAATTAACTGATTAGTTATAATTCACATTACAGCACATCAGTTATCTGTTGTCTTTCTTCACTCTCAGAATGTAAACTCTCTATGAGATTATATTCATCCCTTATGTCACCTATACCTAGCAAATCTTTAACACAGAAAAGGTTATCGATAAACATTTGTTAAAGAAATAAATATATACTAAGGTGCTCATTCATGTGTTATCCTGTCTAAGAGAATTTGTTTTATTAGGGGAATAACTCTAGTGATTTGGCTTTCTTCTAAAGTTATACCCTTAATCCATTTCCCTTATAGCTCATCTCCAGGAAGACCTGCAGCTGTCACTATATCTCAGCAAATTTCAAAACCAATGCCTGATTGGAAAGCTGGTGTCACAGGAAATGTTTAGCTTTAATGTGCTGACCAATACTCAACTAGTAATGGGAAGGTCCTATAATGCTCTCACATCCGTTCTGCTTCCCTCTTGACACCAATTTGTTTATGCCTTCTAGTAACTTCTGCCTACACTTCACAATGAATGTTGACAATGAGCTCTTGAAAGATCTCATATTTCAGTGAGGATTACATAAAAATAAGTGAAATATAGATTAAACACAAAAGTTATAACTGAAATATTTTCATAGACCCTACGTTTCATGATCTTCAGTAAAACAACAATGTCTTATCTTCAGTACGGCAAACTAGCACAATTTAGATAGAAGGCTTTTGTTGGTTTCTGAAGTGTGAAGGGAGCAAATAATTATGTCTGTCTGGGAGACTTACAGAAGACATTACAGATGTTATATCATTTAAACCAAATCATAAAAGAGACGAAGTGGTAATGTGAGAGGGGAAGTCTTCTAGCTAAAGGGAAGCGCAAATATGAAGACATAGAGACTTGCAAGGGAAAGAATTATTAATAACAATGAGTGATGTAGAGCACACTGAGCTTGGAACTCATAATATAACGGGGTGTGGAAGAGGCTGGTTAAGGTCACATTGGAAAGCCCTTTACCACACTAAAAGATTTACCTTTTATCTTCTTGGAAATTGTGTACCATGTGAGATTTATCCAGAGAGGTAGAATGCTCAGAATTATTTTTATAAAAAGAAACCTTGGTAGTGTTTTGAAGCATGGACTAAAAGGATCAATGACAAAAGTTACTAGAACAAATAGATTTTATCTTTTTTTTGCCCATTCCTGTAAATCACAGTCATTTAGATACATTTCTCAAATTGGAATTTCTGCAGAAAATGTTGTTGATCCAACAGTAATGTCTGCCATATGTGGGGAAGGGCATGGTGCATGAGTACAGGAATTTCAACACATTTGTGAAAGGGTGAGGTTTGGGAGGGAGCAGAGCCAATAGCACTGAGACATTTGCAGTGGAGCTGAATGGAGTGCTTGTAGGAAAGAGATATTTGAGAAGTTAACAGCAGTATGGCATCTTGAAAAAGATAATTAGGAAACAGCCCTGGCTGGCGTAGCTCAGTGGATTGAGCGCAGGCTGCAAACCAAAAGGTCGCAGGTTCAATTCCCAGTCAGGGCACATGCCTGGGTTGCTGGCCAGGTCCTTACTGGGGGCCATGCGAGAGGCAACCACACATTGATGTTTCTCTCCTTCTCTTTCCCCCTCCCTTTCCCTCTCTAAAAATAAATAAATAAACTATTTTAAAAAAGATAATTAGGAAATAGTGATAAGCAGTTTTCTTGAGTCTGGAAGAAAATTTGTTCGTTTCTATACTTTGGTTTCAGCACAGATGGGACTGTTAATAAAATAGTGATGAGAAGTAGAGTTCCTTCTGCATTCTCTTTACATTTTGCTCTCTCCAACATCTTTTTATTATATTTTTATTAACTTATTACTTTTCATTTTCAGATAGCTGTCTTTCTAGAATGCCAGCAGCAATTTTCTTTTAGAGGCTCTCCTGAGAAATAGAATATTGTTTGAATGGAAAGAATATATAATTTGTAGAATGTAAGTAATATATTGCATATATGAATCATAATATTATTCATTAAATCAGCAAATGTTTGCTCAGTAACTCTTTTGAATCATATTGTTTAATTATGAAAATCTGCAAACATTTGTTCACTGACTCTTTGTTACCTGGGTACACACTCATTACTCCAAGAGAAAAAAAAAAAGAGAATAGAAAAAGAGGGAGAGTAGTCCCTCCACTTGAAAATGATGTTTTCTATATTCTCAGAGTAAAATTAACTACTTCAACACCATCCCTTTCCCACAACCACTCAAGCCGTTCTATTTACCACTATTTGCTTGGAGGAAGGAAGTGGTTCCATCTAGGGCTAACAGCCAAGAATTTTGCATTCCATTCCGTTCAATTGCTTCTGTTAGTGATTTATTGAGTAAGAGTAAGTAGCAATTCTGGAGACTTTTCCTTTGTCCTATAAAGTAGGCAATACACTGGAAATTCCATTAATGTGGGTATGGCCTGGGGCATGACAGAGAAATGGGTGGAGACCAGAAATACAACTTCGGCACTTCTCAGGAATGTCCCTGGAGATGGCTCATTACTGAGTAGCTGACCAGACACATGACTCAGCCAAAGTTTCTGCAACTGGCTGTCTGGGGCAGCTGTCAGTTACGAGAGTGCTGGCAAGAGCTGTAGACCAGCAGTGTTTCCTGGATGTACAGGAGAAAACCAAGCTTTTATTCAAATTAAGTCTTTCAAATAGCAATCTGATTTTACAAACTCGCTTGAGGGTTTTTTTTTTTTTTTTATAAGCACCACAGTATTAAGAAAAGAAGTCTTCTGTTTGCTTACAATACTTCTCTCAAATATTATCAGTAGATTTGAAACTAGTTTGAAAGTAATTATATTTAATCAGTTGACATCAGAACTCTTTGGAATGGATTCATTAGAAAAATACCTTGCTGTCTACAGTTGGAAAGTGGAAAAGTTTCTTGGCAAGAGATAAATAAGGGATAAACAAACTTTTTTCTTAAGAAAGAAACACTATATTTTAGATGAAGGAAAAAGGAGAAGAAAGAGAAGAGAGAGAAGGAAAGTGACCAAACAGCAGTGGGGAGAATGAAAGAGACTGTTGAACAGCAGTGTCCAATAAATGGCACTTGTATGATATCAACTGTCTGAATTTTCCTTGCAAATGATATTACATTGGGGTTTTGGTAGTTTGATACTTATATCAAATTTATATTCATGGTCTCTGATATAAAGAAATTGAAAAAAATTCTCTATTATGTATCATTATGTTATTCAGTGTCTTATTCCTATGACAGAAATCACAGTTAAGACTAAGTGCTATCATTCTGTTTAACTTTATTGGGCAATAGTTGCATAATCCTCAGTTTTTAATTTTTTTTGTCAAGACTCATGTGACAGCTTCTTTCTGATTGGAATAAGATGGTAATTTCTTTGCTGTGTCCATTCTGCCTGCCCTCGTTGTACTCCTTATAACTGTGAATTCATATTTATAAATCGAAAGATGACTAGCTTATACTTACAAAGTTAAATTTAAGCCCTCATTAAGGGAGCAGCTGTCCCTAAGTAAGAGAACTGACATTTTCCTCGGGCCAAAAATTCCAGTTCTGCCTAAGAGAGTGTCTTGAAATGGGAGTCAGCAAGGAAGTCACTTTGATCCAGGGACCTCTTAGCAGTGCGTCAATGAATTTCCACACACACAAGCACACTTGTTTTTTTCTTCTGTCTTTAAGACCAAAGATTCCTAGAACAGGCTATGCCAGAACTCCTAGTCCTCAGAACCATTGCTTACAGCCAGCTTAACTATTTCTGGTTTACTAGCCAGGACCAAGTAGAGTGGTCCCAACAGCAGAAAACCATGAACAGATGGTAAATTTCATGGTAGGGTTGACTCAGTTCATGAGCAGTAGGTAGTGGACAGTGTAGGGTCTCGTCGAAGCAACATATGGGTTCTTTGTTACCGCTCTGTGTAGGGGCAGTGTAGTGTTAATGGTTTCATGTATATTCAACAACTTATCTCCAACCCTTTAACAACGATGGAAGATTGTCAGATTCTATGAAAACCAGCTCTCTTGCCTCCAGTTCTGGGGTACCTCTAAGGCACAACACATGTTTTAGAGCTCCTTGCAGAATCAGGTTTAAGTTACCTTCGGCAGTACTTTGGCCTGAGAGAGAATCTGCACTGCTGCTTGGCTTTCTTCCCTTCTCTCTCCCATTCCCTTCAACACCCCAAGCAGTATCCTCTATGGGCACTTCCTTAATAAATCACTTACACACATGTCCTTGGCTCAGGGTCTGCTTCTTTGGAATCTGACCAAGACAAAGGGAGAGGTGAGTGAAAGGGGTTGTTACAGAACAAACAGAAGGTTCTCGAGACTGGCAAAACACTTCCAAAGTCTCACTTTCTCGAACCTGAGGGGTCAGTCTTCCACGGGCAATTAAGATCCCGGACGAGCCCCCAAAAACT
>PVKU01003910.1:0-162666 GCA_004027475.1 Anoura caudifer | reverse complement strand
TAGTATGTTGACTTTTCAGATTGGATCATTTTTCTTAGCAAAATCCATTTAAAGTTCTCCATATATTTTTATGGTTTGATAGCTCATTTTTAATGCTGACTAATATTTAATATTATGGATATGTGCAGTTATGTTGTTCATTGTGAGAAAATTATGAATAAAGCGGCTATGAAAATTTTTATGTAGGTTTTAGTGTGGGCATAAGTTTTCAAACCAGTTGGATAAATACATACCTAGGAATGTGATTTTTAAATATTATAGTGATGGAATATTTGGTTTTGTAAGAAATCGCCAGACTATCTTTCTAAGTGGCTATACACTCTCACCAGGAATGTGAGTTTCCATTGCTCTGCCTCCTCACCAGCATGTGGCTCCATCAGGTTCTGTTGTTTTAGCCATTTTAGTAGGTGTGTAGTAATTTCTAATTTTTTAAATATATTTCCTAATAATTAATGAGGTGGAACATCTTTCATATTCTTAGTTGTCATCTGTATATCTTCCTTAATGAGCTGTCTATTCAGATATTTTGCCCACTTTTTCAATGAGTAGTTTGTTTTTTAATTGTTGAGCCATAAGATTTCTTTGTATATTTGGGATACCAGTTTCTTTTTTTAATTAGATAATGGGTTTTGCAAGTATTTTCTCCAAGCTGTGGTTTGTTGTTACTTAACATTGTCTGATATAGATATCCATTTGTTTCAGCATCATTTGTTGAAAAGACTACAGTTTCTCAATAGAATTGCCTTTTCTTCTTGGTTGAAAATTGGGGTCTATATTTGCATGGGTCTGTTCTGGGCTCTCTCTTCTGGTCCATTTTTCTACATACCTATTCTTTCATAATACCACACTGTCTTGTTTACTGTAGCTATATAGTAAACCTTGAATTGTCCAGTGGCAGTTCTGTTGATCAACCTATCTTTTACCAATATCATATGTGTTAATTACTATAGCCTTATAAGTTTTAAAATCAAGTAATGCGAGTCCTCCAACTTTTGTCACCTTTAGTTCATGTTGGCTATTTATCTCTTAGGTTTCCATATAAACTTTAAAATCATTTTATTAATATTTAAAATTACCTGCTGGGATTTAGGTTGGAATTGCATCCAATCTATAGATCAAACATGGAAAAATTAACATCTTAATAAAAATGAGTATTTCAGCCCATGAACAAGAACTCTATCATCATTCATCCTTAATTTTTCTTCAGGGTCTTTTTACACCTATGTGTTATTTAGAAGGGTATTGATCAAGTGCTAAATGTAGAGGGATCATCCTGCTTCATTTTTATTATTTACTTCTAGTTTAAATTATACATAATCTTAAACATATTTCATTTTATTTCTATTATTTTAAATATATTATAGTTTGTTTTTTGACCAGGAGTGTGGCATATCAGTGAATGTTTTATTTATTCTTGAGAAGAACAAATATTCTATTGTTGTTTTTAGATGAAATATTTCATAATATCAATTAGAACAAGTCATTTAAAAACAGCCAACCAATTAACTTTTCAGGCTTTGCATTCTTTATTCTGTAGAAGGATAGCATTAGAGTTTGAAGATTTAGAAAACCCATTTCATATTTAATGGCCTGTAATATATGTTTCTATTATAAAGTGGTAGAAAAAGTGAAGAGATCATGTTTAAAAAACAGAAGGACACTACATGGTCATTTCACTATATGCATCCTGGTAATTTTAAATTTAATATGCTGCACTGTGGCACACAACACACATACAAGCAAACAACAACAACAAAAAATACCTTTTTTATGACCTAGATGGAGAGAATACATAAAGGACACCTTGTCTTATGTAGTGACATATCCATATTTATTGAAAAATTACAGAGAACCCTCAACATTTCCTAGAAAGTTGGTTAAAGATCAGCAGTTCAGGGTAAGTCATAATCCTCTTATTTTGAAAAGGTTAGCATAGGAAACTTTCTTGGGCACCACAGAATATTTCTTTAAAGCAAGACTATAATCAGAACTCACCTAAAGAACTTTATTGGTCCCTTTATAATCGCACATTAATAGATAATAATCTACCAATGATTCTTGAGCTATTATATATACCCTTTTATAAATTTCTCTCCTATTATAATTCTCATTTGAATATATATTAAATTGTTGAATACCAGTCTCTCATTTATTTCTCTGAATGTCATTTGAAATGTCCTTAAGCAGCTAAAGGTCAGCAATGTTAAAATGAATATTTTTAACTGATGGTATCTTTTATGTGTGGCAGGCACTTGAAAGGAGGCTGCAAAATGTTTAGAATTTTGTAAACCTCACTTTAAAGCACATTTTATTTTCATCTCAAAGCCACACAAAGTTACTTTCCAGTTTTAGCACTTATACTCTATTTGCTTTTGAAAATTACCTTTTAACACTTCTTAATTTTGAACGAACATAAGCCTACTTTGTTTGGAAATGATCAAAAAAGGAAGGTTTCTTATACTTGGAAATATTATATATTATCTTAACACAAAAAAATAAATTCATTTTATTGAAACATATTATTATATTGCTTAGTTTTCTTGCTTATAATGGAAAACACAGCAATGTGATTGCAAAAGACTTCATGAAGTCTTTTAAGACCTCTTGTTTCTTTTACATATTATTTAGCATTGATTCATAATATCTTAGATCTGATGGGGCATAAGACAAACTATAACCTCAATAAATAGGTTTCTTTTCAAAACAAAGGAAATAATGTTTGGAGACATCATTTTTTTTTTTTAGAAATTACCCAGTTATCAATAGCAAAGTCAAGGCTTAACTAAAAGTTCTCTTTTTCTTTCTGTTATCACTCTATTGCTCTCTATTTCATTAGGTCTGGGCTGGTTATTTGACTTACCTTTTGAGTGATTGGGACTGTATGCCCTGCCTTTCCTTGAAAGTATAGCATTTAACTCTGCCACACATTCATAAGAGGTTAATAAATAGCTGTTGTGGTTGTGGCTGTGGCTGTTGTTGTCACTTTAATTTACCCTGATGTGAGTTACAGCTGCTATAGTTTCCAAGTGTGTGGTTATCTCATTGAGACACAAAGGCATTTAAGACAAATATCAAGATCTTTGTAAAATCAGGTTTGAAATTCAGTTCTATTAACTTCTAATAAGCAGCCATTTTCAACTGAAACATAATGTCTTATCAAATAATATTTGATTCCTCCTCTTACTTTGGAAAGGTCAACCATATAGGAAAGGAGAGGTCACATATATAGAGTACAGTGCTATAGCAGAAAATTTAAAAAAAAGATTTAGAAAGTAAAATATTTGGAATATCAAAAGCAACAGATATCATTCATATAGGAATTATGAAGCTGTCTAGTACTGTTGTGAATGTTTTAGAAAAACTAAACTAACCTATCAAAATATAAGAATTATCTATCTTCAAGATCCTCTTTAATGGTGTGTTGATTTTTCAGTGTTTCTTAAGCTTCTTGACCAGAGCTCTTTCCATATCATATTAAATGTTCTCCTGACATCTGGCTTCTGAGTTTAATTGAATGCTTTTGTCCATGAAGTGTCTTACTATAACAAAAAGGAACCTGATAAATAATAATAAAAAATGGTAACCTGGGGCACTTTTAAATATCAAAAAATATATATTGAAATATATCTGTTCAGTGTAAAACATAGGTATAAATTATGTTCGCAGTGGCAGGAGCAGCAAGTGTAGCAGAGGTGGCATGCATGAGTGGCCATAGTATTAGAAGTAGTTTACATAGTGAAAATATTGGAACAAGAAGCCTGTGTCCTGCTCTACTCTGCTATCAATAAATATTACTCTGTTTAGGTGTTTTATTATTATTGTTGTTGTTCAAGTACAATTGTCTCCATTTTCACCCCATCACTCCCTCTGCCCCACCCATCCCCTGGATCCTACCTCTTTGGCTTTGTCCATGTACCCTTTTTATGTGTTCCTTGATGACCCTTCCCCTATTTTCCCCCATTATCCCTGTCTCCCTGTCCTATTGGTTACTGTCAGTTTGTCCTTTATTTCAATGTCTCTGGTTATATTTTGCTCACTTGTTTGTTTTGTTGATTAGGTTCCACTTATACGTGAGATCATATGACATTTGTCTTTCACCACCTGGCTTATTTCACTTAGCATAATGCTCTCCAGATCCATCCATGCTATTGTACAGGGTAGGAGCTCCTTCATTCTTTATGCTGTGTAATATTCCATTGTATAAATATACCATAGTTTTTTGATTCATTCATTTACTGATAGGTACTTAGCTTATGTATTTTTTTTTAATTTTAACCACCTTTGTATTCTTTCTTCTTTCTTTATACGAGGTGACTGACTTGGCCTGTATATTCTTTTCAAACTTTAATATGTTGAATGTACTGTTTAAACATCTGTATTTTGAATAGAGGGGTTATCTAATTCAATTCTTTACAGATAAAGGGTTAATAAGCTTTAATAGCGAAGTCGGATGTATGACAATTTGAAATGTGATTTAGAATGACAACTAACCCCATCAATGGTAATAAACCAAAGGAGAGACAATAAGCCAACAAAAGCATATTAGAAATATATTGAGTTATATAAAGTTGAAATTTATGTGGAAGACAAAGAATTTTTAAACAGCTTTATTTCCTTGAATTTGTGAAGATATTCAATTAAAGGACTTTAGCAAGTATTTAATGAATAATAAGAAAAAATTGAGTGTTAATTTGGAATAGTGAATATAATTAGATTAAGAAGGTTGGGTTAATTGAATATCCTTGGGCTATTAAAATGAGTCTGAATCCAGGAAATCAGAGATTCAGTTCGAATTTAACTCATGTTTAGTTCATAACCCTTTTACTGCTTCAAGTCACTTTCTTGCAAAAGATATTTTTCAAAGGTGAAGGGGAAAAAGAGCTGCTCTAAGTATGCACTGAATCTATGCCAGGAATTATGGCCAATAAAGCGAAATGATATTGTAAAATGGCTTACCTATAGCTATGTGACTTCAGTCTTTATAATCAGTAGTAGGGTATACAACAGATGCCTTGTTTAACATATAAAATAGAAAATGTGCACTAACATTAGGGACTTATGACAGCACAATTAAACAGAACAGAGAAGTATATGTGTGTGGTGGACCCCGACCAGCAGAGTCCACCTGTTGTGGCTGGAGACGAGAACAAATGCACAGGCGACAGGAATCCTGTGGAGGAACAGGGACGGCACAGCTACTCTCTCAAGGGGAGAGCATCTATGAGTGTCTTGGACACTCTCTCAAGTGGAAAGCACCCTGACTCTTGTCTAGACAGGCTTTTATTGTTTCTCTTAGGTTTTATATCACTGAAAGATTTATTATCTATTACATAGAATGTTATTGTCTATATTTTAGGTATAATTAAGGAAATGAGAATAACATGTAAAGAGCAATGGCAGTGAGTCAATTAGCTCTGTCTTTGGGAAGATTCACACAGGCTTTGGAAATTATTTTGAAGATAGACAATACACATTTGTTGTTTTAGAACAGGGTGATGGAGTTTTAGCAAGAGCAAGCCATAGCAGCCTGTATACATTTTTTAGGCCTGATTCCCACGGGAAAATTTGGTTTGAAGGTCTGGCTCTTGCCCACCACTTAGCTTCTGTAGGTTTTCTATATACAGCTGAGTCACATTTGTCAGACTAAAACAAATTGGTCTCCTACATATGTGAGGTCCCAAAGAAGCAACTGTATAGTCTGGTGACTGAGCTTATGAAACTTGAGAGGAATTAAAGATTAAATACATTCCTTCTTGGATAATTTTGGAACTCTATCAATTGTTTTTATTTTCCAGTTCCATATAGATTATTTTCCTATAAATCTTAATGTCATAGGCATAGAACAATTGATGGCAGTGTTGTTTGAATAGGTTTTGAAAATTCTTGCTAGAGCACTGGAATTTTTAAAACTAAAGTTGTCATAAATTAGATATTAACAACAGACAGTATAATAACATGAATATCAATGAAATATAAAAGAATATCACAGAGGATTTTTGAAGACTATTTATGCATTTACTTGAATTTTTGAGTGCAAGTGTGTTAAGGCCTAAAATACATGCCAGAAAATAATGATTACTTAGAATTTTTAATCTTGAGCATATGTATATTTCTGAGGGCTGTAGGTGATTGCAGTTGAAGAATGATGAATGAGTAGAGTAGTTGTGTACTTTTGCTCAAAGGTGAAAAATGGCATTTTTATGATAAAGATCCAAATCATTTCCACTTATGAAAAGTTTTTGAAAATATTATATTCTGCATTTGTTCTTTTCCTGCTTGCTTCCTAATATGTTTATTTAAGAAAAAATACACATATGAAATAAAAATCCATATTATCAAGGGACATTAGCAGCAAATGGCATATTGAAAGTAGGTATATTGTATAGCTTAATGAATCTGTAGATGTGCCAAAAGCAAGACCTGGAGTCCACACAGTTGGGAACAGTGCCCAAAGACACAGGACACAGATGGTTAAAGGGAAGGCTGCCTTTCCCCTCAGTACGCAGAGTGCAAACAGTGCCCAGTGAATGCAAAGATCACCTTGTAACGTTTGATATTTCCACTTGTGGAAGCTGGAATTGCCATGGGGACTGATTTTTTTTGTCACTCACTTCTGATAAAATCAGCAAGCTTTAAGTTAGTTCAGCTATAGTGTCCCAGGCCCTAGGGCAGAGAGAATTGGATCTGAGGCAGGAGTTGGTAGGCAGGTGATTATCTGTAGGGGGATACTTCCAGTTTCCAGTTCTGCATGTAAGAAGCTTGAAAGTCCATGCTCCATCCTAACAATAAGTAAAGAAGCTGAACAGAATGAAAAATCTATAACTTCTTGGCTTCTTAAAAGAAGTAAGAACACAGGGAAAATCACTGCCCCCAAGATTAAAGAGGCACTCCACATATGCTAAGCGAAATAAGCCAGGCAGTGAAAGACAAATACCATATGATCACACATTTAACTGGAACCTAATCAACAAAACAAACAAACAAGCATAATATAACCAAAGACACTGAAATTGAGAACAGGCTGACAGTCACCAGAGGGGAGAGGGGAAGGAATTTCAAGGGAAAAGGGAAAGGGTTTGGAGCAACTAGTATGAAAGACACATGGACAGAAACTAGGGGAGTGGATGTGGAGGGGGGTGGGGAGGGTTGGTGTGGTAGGCTGGGATGGGAGAGATCTGTACAAGAACAACAACTACAATAAAAAAATAAATATATGAAACATAAAATAAATAAATAAATAAAAAGGAAAAAAAAAAAGATTGGAGAAGCAGACAGGTGAATACAGGGAGTCACCCATAGAAACTACAGAAGCAACCAGTGCTGCGTAGAAAAACCTGAACTGTAAGTGACAAATTTTCAGAAGCTTGGTGCAGGAAACTCTGAGAGTTAAAACTCTAGAGGAACCCAGTCACAAGACAGCCTCCCCAATATTATGAGATTGACCTCCAGAAGCTCGACTACATTACCAAAGTAAATATCAGAGAAAAATCTCCTCATGCTGCCAGCAGGCAGAGGTGAAAAGGAACCATTTTGAAATGAACCAGAACACTCTCTTCTTTTTAACAAGGCCTGCTCTCAGGGGAAAAAAAAAAAAAAAAAAACCTAGCTAACCAGAGCCTATCCTCTATCCTGCTGGTTCTTATCAGGACCTAACTGACCTGGGGGAAAAACACCTAACTCCAGTCAGCTCCAGCCATCCTGTACCACCTAAGAGGAGACCGGAAAAACTGAGAAACACTTGTGAAGTTAACGCTCTAGAGGCCCAAGCTCACTAAAAGATGGAGACCTAACCCGAGTACTATATAAAAGCTCCCCCTCCCTCTACACCTCACTGTGTTAGTAAAGCCGTTTTCTTTTACTTGGTACCTGATGTCCAGCTAGGAAGAATAAATTTTAAAAGATATACCATAGGGCAAAAAAATTAATTAATTAAATTAAACTTGAAGAGAGAGCAAGCATCAGAACCAGACATGGTAAGGATGTTGAAACTAACACCAGAAAATTTTTTAGAAAATTTTCTCGAATTTTGAAAAACCTATGATTAATGTGCTAAGGATGTTATGGACAAAGTAAAATGGTTAAAGTAAAATCAGGCAAGAGCAGAAGGGCACTGTAAAAAGAGAGAGAGAAATCGTAAGAACCAGAAAGAAATGCTAGAGATAAAAAACACTTGGGCTTAATAGTAGATTGGACACAGCTGATGAAAGGCTCGCTGAGCCAGCAAATATAATATATAGTAGAATCCTGAAAAACTGAAAAGGAAAGAGAATGAAGACTGAAAAAAAAAAAGAACAGAATATCTAAGGACTATGGAACAACTACAAAGGTGTAACATATGCTCAGTGAGAATACCAGAAGAAGAGAGAGAAAAATGAGCAGAAAAAAATGTGTCAGAAACAATGACTGAGTATTTCCTCAAATTAATGTAAGACACCAAAGCACAGATCCAGGAAGCTCTAAGAACACTGAACAGGATTAATGCCAGAAAAAAATACACCTAGATATATGATTTTTAAACTATACAAAATAAAAAATAAAGACAAAAATACTGAAAGAAGACACCTGAGTCAGCCCTGGCTGGTGTGGCTCAGTGGATTGAGCGCCAGCATGCAAACTGCAGGGTCGCCAGTTCGATTCCCAGTCAGGGCATATGCCTGGGTTGTGGGCCAGGTCCCTGGTGGGCAGCATGTGAGAGGCAACCACACATTGGTTTCTCTTCCTCTCTTTCTTTCTCCCTTCTCCTCTCTCTAAAAATAAATAAATAAAATCTTTTTTTAAAAGGACATATGAATCAAGAAACTCCTTACCAATAGAAAAGCAAAGATAAGAATTATACATGACTTCTCCATAGAAGCTATGAAAAGCAAGAAGAGAATAGAGTGAAATATTTAAAGTGCTAACAGAAAACAAAACAAAACAAAAAAAAACACACCAAACTAGAATTCTGTACCCTGCAACTTATCTTTCAAAATTGAAGGAGAAATGCTTTCTCAAAAATACAAATTTTGAGAAAATTTGTTGTTAATAGACCTACCTTGCAAGAAATGTTAAAATAAGTTCCTTATAGAGAAGGAAAATAACATAGGTCAGGAAGTTGAATCATTGTGAAAAAAATGAAGCATCAAAAAATAAATAAAGGTAAAGTAAAAATTAATTCTTAGTTGATCTAGCACATAATAGTTCAAAAATTGTAGCAACAATGTATTAAGTTATGTGAGCTTATATATGTGTTTTACATGTATTTTCTACCTATATTTATATGTTATATAAATAAAATGATTGAAAGCATTTTATTTATATAAATTTATAATAAATTTATAATATATGTATTTATTTGCATATATTTATATATTATTACATAATGTATAATATACTAAATATTATCTGTATGATATAATAAATGCTATTAAATATAATAAATGTATTTATATACGTAAGTGTTATGTGTAATTTATAATATAATAAATATACCCTGGCTGGTGTAGCTCAGTGGATTGAGCATGGGCTGCGAACCAAAGGGTCACGGTTCAATTCCCAGTCAGGGCATATGCCTGGGTTGCATGCCAGGTCCCCAGTGGGGGCCATGTGAGAGGCAACCACACACTGATGTTTCTCTCCCTCTCTCCTTCCCTTCCCTTCTCTCTCTAAAAATAAAAATATATTAAAAAATAAATATTATATATATTTATAATATAATAAATGCTATGAACTTATATAAACAAGAGAGGGTAGGAAAGAATTAGGATTATTCTGTAATTATAAAGTACTCATATTGCTCATGAAATGATCTGGTATTAACTGAATGTAGACTTGAGTTAGTTGTAAATGTATGTTGCAAATTCTAAATGGAGTACAACTGATATGCCAAGAACTAGAGAAAATGATATCATAAAATTCTTAATTAAAATCACAAAAGACAGAAAAAAGGAGACAAAATAGGAATAAAGAATGGCAACAAATAAAAAAGTAATGAATATGATAGATGTTAATCCAACTATATCAAAAATTACTTTGAATGCTAGTGAGCAACTTGTGTTATTTAAATAACAGAGATTGTTAATGGATTAAAAATATGACCCAACCATACATTTTCTTTAAGAAACCCACACACACCATCATTCTCCCACCTTAGTCCATGTCTGCGGTTCTTTGGCTTCTCCATTTCCCATACTATTCTTAACCTCCCCCTGTCTATTTTGTACCTACCATTTATGCTTCTTATTTCCTGTACGTTTCCACCCATTCTCCCTCTCTCCCTCCCCCGCCCTGCTGATAACCCTTCATGTGATTGCTATTTCTCTGAATCTGTTCCTGTTCTGTTTCTTTTGTTTATTTTTATTTTTGGTTTTTTTTTTTTAGGTTTCATTGTTGATAGTTGTGAGTTTATTGTCATTTTACTGTTTGTATTTTTTATCTTCTTTTTCTTAGTAAGTCCCTTTAACACTTCATATAATAAGGGCTTGGTGATGATGAACTCCTTTAACTTGACCTTAGCTGGGAAGCACTTTATCTACCATTCCATTCCAAATGATAGCTTTGCTGAATAGAGCAACCTTGATGGAGGTCCTTGCCTTTCATGACTTTGAATACTCCTTTCCAGCCCTTTCTTGCCTGCAAGGTTTCTTTTGAGAAATCAGCTGATAGTCTTATGGGAACTTCTTTATAGGTAACTGTCTCCTTTTTTCCTGCTGCTTTTAATATCCTCTCCTTATCCTTGATCTTGGGTTCTGTAATTATGATGTGCCTTGGTGTGTGCTTCCTTGAGTCCAACTTCTTTGGAACTCTTTGAGCTTCCTAGACTTCCTGGAAATCTATTTCCTTTGCCAGATTAGGGAAGTTCTGCTTCATTATGTTTTCAAATAAGTTTTCAATATCTTAGCCTCCCTTTTCTCCTTCTGGCACCCCTATGATTTGGATGTTGGATGTTATCCTGGTGGTTCCTAAGTTGTCCTGGAGGTTCCTAAGCCTCTCCTTGTTTTTTTTTTTTTTGAATTCTTATTTCTTTATTCTGCTCTGGTTGAATGTTTATTTCTTCCTTCTCCTCCAAATCATTTATGAGTCTCCGTTTCCTTCCCTTCATTGTTGGTTCCCTGTACCTTTTCCTTTATTTCATTTTGCAGAGCCTTCACTTTTTCCTATTTTGTGACCACACTCAACCATTTCTGTGAGCATACTGATTACCAGTGTTTTGAACTCTGCATCTGATAGGTTGACAATCCCTTCATTTCTTAGTTGTATTTTTTTCTGGAGCTTTGATCTGTTCTTTCATCTGGGCCATATTTCTTTGTCCCAGTGTTCCTGTTATGTTGTAAGGGGTGAAGCCTTAGGTATTCACCGGGGTGGGATAACGCAAGTGGATGCATTGTGACACTGTCTGTGGGGGAGGGGTCCAAGAGGGAACAACACCACTTGCTCTGCTCTTGGTCAGTTTTCAGTCACTTTCCCAGCTTCCCACAAGCAAATTGGGACCTTCCGGTGGTAATTTCTGGATGGGTGGGTTTGTATACATTCTACAACCCTGTGGATCTCTCCAGTGAACTCTCCTGTAAGGCCGGGAGTTTCTCCTGCTGCCATAACCCCACCGGTTTTTTAAGTCAGAAGTTTTGAGACTTTATTTCCCCACATTGAAACCCTTGGTTTCATGGTCTGTCTTGATCCCCAGTTGTTCCTCCCAGTTTACCCACATGCAAATGTGGGACCATGTGCTCCACCAGCCACCACTTTGCCTGGTCCTCCAGATGTCTGTCAGACTTCCATACAATTCAATTTTCTGGCAGTTCTGGTTACGTTTTGTTTTTAAATTTGTTGTTCCTTCTTTTGGTTGTGCAAGGAGGCAAAGTAAATCTCTACCTATGCCTCCATCATGGCCAGAACTCCTAATTTTAAACAGAGCAAACTTCAAAACAAATAAAGTTATCATAAAAGAAAATGTGACATAATGCTAAAGGAGTCAATTCTCCAAGAAGACATCATAATTCTTAATGTGTATTCACCGAACAACACAGTGTCAAACTATATAAGGCAAAAAATAATCTGCAAGGAGAAATATATGAAACCATTATCATAGTTAAAGACTTCAACACCCCTGTCTCAAAAAATGGACAGAACCAACAAGAACAAAATCTGTAAGAACATAGTTAAACTCAACAACATCAATCAACCTGATATAATAGACATCTGTAGACTACTTCAATGTAACACTAGGAAAATATACACCTTTCTCAAGCTCACTTGGAACATTCACCATGATAGACCATGTTATGGGCCATAAAACACACTTGAAAAAAATGTAAAAGAATCAGAATCATACAATATCTCAGACAACAATGGAATTAAACTACATGATAGGCATTGTTTTAAATATTTTAATATAATACTTCAGCCTTCGCAGAAATATAAAGTATTTCCTGAAATCTTTAGTTTGACTTCTACAGATAAAAGAAATAAGGCATTGAGAGTTCAAGTATATTGCTTAAGACAATACAGCCAGTTAGTGGAAGAACTAAGGCTTGAAGCCATGCATTCTGGGCACAGAGTCTATGTCCCGCTAGTCCATTCTACGTTGCCTAAATTATACCCTTCAGTAGCGACCATGGATGCAAAAAGAAGGTTAGTGGAGACTGCTGAATTTAGAAATAGATACACTGATGAACTGTCAACAATGTTTAATAATCAAAGTGACAATCTATGTGTAACTGGAATAATCCTTGGTTATTCCTCCCATCATTTTTAATAATTAACAGTGCCCATTTAATTCTCAAAATTTCCTTCCTTGGAGAAACATATTACAAACTCATCTATGAATAATACATTTGTAGTAGTAGAAGGCAAGCTTACATTTCATAATTATCAATAAAAAGAACATGAAGTTAAAATTAGGGTTACCACAGACCTTCTTTTTCCTATTCTTTGGGGGGAGAGTCAGACATGGTACACTAACATGAAATCAAAGTACTGTAAATAAAATATGTAAAATAGCTGGGGTACCCATATAAGTAGGGGTTTTCATGCATATAGTTGATATGATTGATACATGATAAACATATATTTATACAGTAAGGAAAGCAATCATTGATTTACCTTTTTTTTAAAATTTAGAGATGTCTTTCAATAGCTGTGGATAAAAGTGATGTATTTTATCATACCTCACTTTTGATAAAGTATGAAAAATATATGAAGCTAGAATAATGGACGGATTTCCAATTTAAGAAAAAAGTACATTGTATGAATTGAATTGTTTTTACTCTCATCATTCTACAGAATTCCAAACCATATAATCGTTATTTAAGGTATGACATGGAAAATTTCAAATATCCTTTTTTGAAAGGAAACATTGTAACATCATATAAGTGGACTATAACCACCACAAATCTATTATTTTATCAACTGAACAGCCCCGCCAACCTCCAAAAATCTTAGAAAAACCTTTGGGGAATAATTTTACAAAGGATGAATTAAATATTAAAATAGAATATTATTAATTTTCTCATTAATGTGACATAGTTATTATAATATATTTATTTTTTAAGAAATTCAACCTACCAATTTATTTAACTACCTTTATAGAGACCAATAAACTGTTCATTTAAAAATATTTTAAGCCTTTTTACATAAAATCAGTAAGCTAATAGCATAAAGCAAGTAGCACACATGGACATGAAGAATAATATTTTCATGGATTAGTACATAATTGTGGCAAGATTACATTATAAAAATCAAGCATCAATGTACATAGTTTGCACTGGGTAATTTTTGCCATCACTCAGGCCTGACTGACAAAGAGTTTTGTATGTTTGGGTTTCATCAATCTCCTGTTGTCTGCCATTTTTCCAGTATTCATTTTGTCTTTTGGGTAATGGTCTCTGTTTGTTACATAAGGTCATGTGATGTTAATGAGCACACCTATCAGAACCACAGAATGCATCAGTTTCGTTATTACTAGGGCACAGGTTTAAAGTTGCTTCATAACAAAACACATAAAGGAAATCAGAAGTGATATAGTATTTTGAAGCTGTAAATTAGCTGCTTAAGTGTATTTTACCATATGCTGTTTCCAAATGAGAAAGAAAATCATGAATATTTCAATAGGCACCACATTCTCTTTTAATTCTCCAAAATCTATGCATATTTCTAACAACATTCCAATTAATTGTAATGGGTGTTTGCATTCAAATTCAAAGCAATACCAAAGAGAAAATTTAGAGGTCAATGTTCAACAGTATGTTATTGGAATGCCATCAACAGAAAATTCCCATTTATTAGGCTTCTGAATTTCATAGCCACTTTATTTCTAAATGTTTTTTTTATCCTAAAGATGACATTTCATTTCCAACTTACTTCCAAAAGTAAGGATTTTCTTCTAGAAAAATGAATGTAATTGAACTGAGCACTTCAAAAAGTGACATCAGCTTTCTATATTTTCATTTAGGAAGACTCCCTTTTAAAATAAATAGTAACTGTATCTATTTTAAGAAAGTCATATCCTATGTAAAATGTTTCTCTCTTAAAACCTTTAAGTGTTTCAATTAACCTTATTTATTATCTATTTATTAAAAATACAGCATAATTTCTTCCACCTTTCTGATTTACTTTGCAATGCCACTACTATCAGACAAAATCAGGAGTGGAAGGAATGTACAGATCGGTGAAACACAGGGATTGCAAATGCAAGAATGAATAGAGTTTCAAGAGCTAATCAAGAACTTTGGCAGCCCCAAAGGAGGTGCAAGAATTAGGTAATATGTACCAGAAGGAATCAGAGTAGCATTACTAGGACTGAATTTTGATAGCACTTTCTGAAGTATGTCTGGGCAGGAGGCACAGAACCTGAGCCTGCTTAAACAATAATTAATGGACTTGTGGTTATGTTCTCATGCATTGAGTTTAGCACCTCAGCAAAGACCCAGGGGTCAAGTTCACAGCTAAAGTGTCTCTTAGAAGCCTGGAGAAAACAATTGTCCATACCAAACAACTGAAAATAACTGAATTTGCCAAACACATAGTACACACAGTGTGAAAATGGCTCAGAAAAGTGACCTGGCAGGAAGCAATGTATTATGTGAGATGAGACCTCCCACCAGCAAATTATGTTTTGCAAGAATACCCAGAGAAAATATATTAACTTACCAAAGCCATCAGGCACACACCCATGAAAGAGACACTAGTACCACTTTGTTCGGTAGTGCCTTTCTTCTGCAGGCTAGGGCTAATGGCCAGACAGGCGATCAGAGCTTAACTTTAAAGCAATAGAAAAGATGGGTTCTGAAGTCAATAGAGGAGAGTTTTTAAATACCAGAAGCCAGGGAGAGGGAGGGGGGAGAGGGAGAGAGCGGGAGAGAGGGAGAGAGAGGTGGCTCTGTTGACCCCCACATGTGCCCTGACTGGAGAGCAAACCTTCAACTTGAGCATGTGCCCTGATCAGGAATCGAACTGGAGACCTTTAGGTTTGTGGAACAACACTACAAACAACTGAGCATGCTGGCAAGGGCTCTTTTTATATATCTTGTCTTGTATTTACATATCTTCTTCCTTTTCCTCTTCTTAAAAGTATATTTATCATTTTCAATAAAAGCCTATTCAAGATTTTTTGAATAATGACTATGTGTGTGCACACACATGTATCGTATATACAACCATATCAGTGTTCTCTGTCAAACTGAGGTGGAACTCCAAGGTATAAAGCAGAATCACCACAGTTCTTCCTTCTCTTTTTGAATCCTAGCCTTCATTATTTATTGTTTTTCTCCACCACTTCAGGGCACCCAACAACTTCTACCTTTACTTACTCAACTGAAAGTTATTGAGTGAATATTATGGTCTACTTTTACTAGAGATAACAAGTGAGAAAAACAAAATTTCTGCCCAGCACTTACATTCTCTGAAAGGAAGAGGGGCAGTAGAGAGGTTGTTGTTTAAAGATCAGTTAGTTATTGCTGTTCTGGAAAAAAAAAATAAAGCTGAGTAAGCAAGGTGAGATGCCAGAAGTTGGTGGTGAGGGGTAGCTTTATTGCACTATCCACTCTTTTCTCCCCATTACCCATTGTTTTAACATGAATAACTTTCCTCTTCGTCTGCAAAAAGTTAAAACTTGACACATATATCTTACACACATTTTCATTAATTATAAGAGCAGTGAGATCAGAAATGATTTAAACTATCTTATCTTTGTAATAAATATATTCTGAGCATCCACCTTAAAATCAATGGTTCACCCAAAGATGCAGGTTTTAACATTTTTGTAGAATGCTTTATAGACAAACATGAAAATAAGTCAACTAGACATTCAAGCTCTAGGCTTGTGTTTTGAGTTCCATGAAATGTTTAAACATTGCAAGGGTAAAGGGACTGTCATCACCTGTAAAAGCTGATGCTGTAGGGTTTTCTGGCTCAGATGGTAGCAAGATAATGATGGCTGCCACATTAATAATAGCAGGCTGAGAACCTCATACACCATTAAATTCTGTCCTCACACTAATAGCTTAATTTAGGAAAAGCCAGTACCACACTGATCTTAGAAATCTGTGATTCAGAGAAGAGAGAAACTGTCTCCGAATAACAGGTATAACCTGTAGCCATTTTTTCTTCCTTTTTTCAACACCAGACAGCATATGATCTGCTGTGCCTTGCCATTTGAACAATAGTTATTCTACCCCCAACTTCAGCCTTTGCTGGCATTTTGCTGCTGCTCTGAAGAAGGCATTTGGCAGCAATTTGAAAAATGACTGCAGGGTTATTTAGAAAACCTCATGTTCCATAACATTTTTGTCATTTTGCCTTTTCCCAGTAGCTGTGTAGATACACTAATATGACAGCAAGCTACCTGACCTATGTATCCTGAGATTAATTAGCTTGTCTGGGCCTTGTGGTATCATTTGCAAAATGAGCTAACTGGAAAAGAAACGACAAAACCATACTGATGATATAAATTGCAGAACATTCCATTTTGATGGAATTTCACTTTGACAGATATTTTGAACTAATTTATTTTGTTTTTATTTAGGAAAATAAGAATTTAATCTTGAAAAGATGGTAATTAGTGGGATTAGATTAGGGGTTTTGCTAATGCTATGAGAGAAAAATAATATGTTGGAAAGTATTATTCTTAAATCACTGGTAAGATTATCACATAACAAATTGCAGTTGCTTCAAAGTCGTGGTTCAAACTGGATCAAAAGCATTCTGCTAAAGTCACCTGCAATCAAATCTATGCTAAGTGATGGGAAAGTAAAAGAAAATAGTGCTGAAATAAAAAGCTCCCTTTAAATAAGTACTATATGCTGGTCATCATGGTCATGTTGTTTATGCTCTAATCTAGTATCAGTGAAATTCTCAGTCATTTATTTATTCATATATTATCAATGCACCAAAACAAAAGAGGCTATATTTCAGTGTCCAACAAATAAATATGATTATGTTTAAATAGCGTTGGACTTAAATTTGATTGCAACAAGAACAAGACTGATAGTGAGTTAGTATAAGAAAAGGAAAATTTCTGGTTTCCATCTTGCTCTTTCTGGTCAGTACTGTACTAGGAGAGCAGATTTTCAGCTAATAATATCTCTATTGAGTGATGCATGTTACATCTCTCTGGTTACATCCAGATACTTGGCTTCTACAAATATATTAACAGCATCAACAGCAAAGGCAATAATAAGCAGTAAAAAAACCTCTATAAACAGAATCAGTACAGTGGGAACCACAAACTAGAACATGGAACCACATTCACTCAAACCCTTTGCCTCCTTCTTCTGATTACATCCATCTCCTGCATATTAAACACACCTGGTATTCCACAGAGTATTTTGCTAAGTATCGAGGCAGAAATCATTGATTAGAATGCCATGGTAGTATGAGCTACAATTGATCATTTTTCCTGAATAAAGGTCCAGAAAATATCAAATATGCGTGGATCCTTTACATTGTTTCTGATTCCGTTAGTTTTCTCTGATAAATTGAAATCTGAGAAAACAGTTTTTCATGGTGCAATGGAATAGGAAAGGGATTAGTAGGCGTTCCTAGTTTTCTGAGTTAATATTCACCCCATAGTGTTTCAACAAGAAATCCCAATACCACACATTCAAAAGGAACTAAAAACAAGCAATGAAACAGAGTTGCTGGCATGCTTATTTCTTCTGAGACCTGAGCTAACAATAAGTAGTTAATGAAACACAAGAAAAATGTGGAAATATTCCCAGTGTTCCAATAGGGTTCAGAGCTCATTTCTTCCTGCCCACACAAATACATCGTTCTAGAAATGCTTCGCTCTTCTTCCAGCACATTTTATGTGCCCTTCTTTAATGGTTCACTACCATCAGCAAACTCATTTCAAAACTACTTTTGACTTGACTTTCGCTTCAAGTTTCTGCCTGTTACTCTGCTGCCCTTTATAGGAAAACTGTTTGAGTATTATATGTCTACAGTGACTCACCTATCTCCCATTAACCCTCTCTAATTATACTTTCACCCCAACTTGACATATAACTCTTCTGTCAAAGTAACCAATCACCTCTCTGTTATTAAATCTAATATCAAATCTCAGACATAATCTTAATTAATGTGGAGTTTCTGAAACATTCAGAAGCTTTCCCTTAGGAGTCAAGAAAGAACTGCTCTCCTGCCACTGTGCTGTTGTTCCTTGATATTTACCCTTCATTAAATCTAATAAACTTGGCATTGTCTGAAGGCTATTGTACATGATGAGTTTGATTATAAATCAGAGCCCAAGACCACTGGTACTTAATCTTTCATAGATACTAAAGATTAGTATTATGAATAGGATTGGCTTTCAGACCTACAACTCAATATGGCACAGTCCCTTTGTGTTAGGCAAAGAAGACAAAAGAAAAACCTGAGATCTGATGCCAGGATGGTTGCTGGTCTGCTTTCAGAGCAAAGCAGCAAAACCTTTGTGGCAGAGGGTTGTTTGCTTATTTGTTATTGTTTATGTATGAAAAGTTTTGACTTCTGTTTAATTGGCCAAATAAATTCATAAGGAGAGGAAAATGGAGAATAAGAGTGAGGACTATTACTTTGTTACTGCTTAATTGATTTTTAGTGTAAGTAAAATTTCTAAAAACAGAAAAGAAAAAAGAGTTATATTAAAATAGTGATCATAGAAACATATAATTGCACAACAATTGTGCTCTTGGAATTGGAAAATACAGTGTTCAGTTATGATTCTACTAACATATTGTCATTGAGGCACTAGAGAGGTGAGCATGAAAGCTTATGAATATAGTTCAAAACAGTGTGGCAACTTGCTTGAAAATATAAGCAACTGCCTGTTGAGTCTTGGCTATCTTAGATTTAGTTAAATAAATGATCAGAAGACTCACAATTTCATGGTAGATATAAACAGAATGGTCTTTTCAAGTTGAGTTCCAGAAGTGTTCACCATATAGAAAATCCCCCAGAATTTAAAGGTAATTTAAATTCTTCTGCATTTGGACTGAGTGAAATCATGTATAGAGAGAGTGTATGCTGAAAACTATTACTGCTTGAATCTCTTACTTTTTTAAAATAACAGAACATCCTCTGGAGCCCTTGAAATAAAGCCCTTGCAAGTCGTACAGACAAATAGATTGGTTTTATCATGACAAGCCAAGAGGCAACTTGGGCTCACTTATTTCAATCTCATGTTCAGAGAATTATAGATCATCGAGGAAATAACAACCTGCTACCACATGTGCCAAGTATTTGCTTTAATAATAAGAAAAAAGTTTGAAGTATTCAAAGGAAGAAAGTCAAGGCCAACAGAAAAACAAGAGTGATAGTGTAAGAAATAAAAGAAAAATGGCTTAGTTGAATCAATTGTTCACAGGATAAATTAAAAACAAGATGAAAATGAGAATGAGGATATTAATAGTGTTATTCTTAAATAATGTGATACATAATCACCAGCTCAAGTGTGATAATGTACCCTGGCTCAGGTGGCTATCTCATTTCAAAGGCACTATAAGTCCTTTTCACTTATCCTATATTAATTACATTTAAATCCAATGATGCTTGGAGGATCCAAGATGGCAGCAGAGTAAGTGGAGGTTACATTAACTTCCTTGCAGGACTAATCTGGAATTGAAAGTAAATTGTAGCAAAAGTTTCCCAAACAACCACCTGAACACTAGCTAGAGAGAAGCCTTAAAACCAAGGACAGATAGAAGAAACCACTTCACCACAAGGAGATTGGCAGGGAGTGCGGAGAAGGCATGAGAGGGCTGGCTGGGCTCCCACAAGAGGCAGCTAAAGTTCTGGAGGGATATTTCAGTGGCCAGGCAGGTTACCCTGGCCACTGAAATGTGAAAGTGTGGGGTCTAAACCCAAAGCTGAGCTCCCCAGCCTCAGCACCAGAGCCTGAAAGAAACCACATAATGCCCAGCTGTGAAAAGCAACAGGTTTTCTGTCTGCCTGGGGGAGACAGCTGGAGACTCAGAGAGCCTCTTAAAGGACCACTGCACAAAATTTCATTTGTAGCCACTTAACTTGGGCTCTGGTAGAGGAAGGGCAGAGTGAACTAGGGATGCTTGAGGAGAGTCTGGGTTTGGTGGTTCTGGGGAGAGAACTGAAGGAACAGCCACCAGGATCTCTGTGCTGAGTCATTGTCCATACTGTGGAAGCCATCTTTCTGAGGCAGACCACTCCTCTCCAAATAGCATCAACCTGAGAGGAAGCAATAGACCCACCCATAGGAATTACTCTGCTCCCACCCTGTGGTGCTTAAGCTGATTACAGATTGATTAGTTTAACAACCATTCAGTCTAGTGACTTATTAATTTAAAAATTAAGGTGGAAAATACAGAGAAGCAGTCAAAATGGGAAGACAAAGAAACAGACCCCAAAAAGAAACAAGAGAATTCTCCAGAAAAACTAGATGAAATGAAGACAAGCAATTTATCAGAGAGATTAGAGTAATGATAATAAAGATGCTCAACATCATGAAAAAAGACATAAAATCATAAAAAAGAACCCATCAGGAATAAAGATGCAACATCTGAAATAAATAATACACTGGAAAGAATAAGCAGTAGGTTAGATGAAGCAGAGTATAGAATCAGTGATTTGGAAGACAAGGTAGAAACAAAATACCAAGGCAAGCAGCAAAAAGAAAAATGAATTAAAACACATGAGGAGAGCTTAAGAAACATCTTGGACAACATGAAGTATAACAACATCCACACCATGGGAATACCAGAAGGAGGAGAGAGTGAGCAAGGGATTGAGAACCTCTCTGAAGAGGTAACGATGAAAAGTACCCTAAGCTGGTGAAGGAAAAAGTCACACAAGTCCAGGAAGCTCAGAGAGTCCAAAACAAGTTGGACTGAAAGAGGCCCACACAAAGAAATATCATAATTAAAATGACAAGGAGAGAATCCTAAAAGCTGCAAAAGAAAAGAAGGTAGTTACCTTCAAGGGAGCAGCAATTAGACTTCCATCTGATTACTCATCAGAAACATTTCAGCAAGAAGGGAGTGGTGTGAAATATTCAAGATGATGAAAAGCAAGAACCTATGATTAAGGCTACTTACCCAGCAGGGCTATCATTTAAAATTGAAGGAGAGATAAGGAGCTTCCCAGACAAGAAAAACCTAAAGGAGCTTTTTAACACTGAACCAGTACTGCAACAAATGTTAAAGGGCTTGCTTTAAGAAGAAGAAAAAGAGAAAAGAAAAATAATACAGCAGAAAACAGTATGACGATAAAATGGCACTACAAACATATCTCACAATAATCACCTTAAATGTAAAGGGCTTAAATGTTCCAACCAAAAGACAGAGGATAGCTGAATGGATAAGAAAATAAGACCCATATATATGCTGCCTCCAAGAGACCCACAGCAGATCAAAAGATACACACAGACTAAAAATAAAGGGATAAAGAAAGGTACTTCACGCAAATGGAAAAGGAAAAAAGCTGGGGTAGCAGTACTTATATCTGACAAAATAGACTTTAAACCAAGGCTACTTAGAAACAAAGAAGGGCACTACATGATGATAAAAGAAACAATCCAATAAGAGGATATAACCCTAGTAAATATTTATGTACCCAATACAGGAGCATCTAAATATGTAAAGCAAATCTTGATGGACATAAAGGGAGAGATAAATACAAATATAGTCATAATTGAGGATTTTAAAACCACATTGACTACAATGGATACATATTCCAAATAGAAAATCAATAAGAAGACAGTGGCCTTAAACAACACACTAGATCAAATGGATTTAATTGATCACCTTATAACACTTCACCCCAAAGCATCAGAATAGATATACTCTTCAAGTGCACATGGAATGTGTTCTAGAGAAGACACATGTTAGGGAACAAAACAAGTCTCAATAAATTTAAGAAGATTGAAATCATATCAAGAATCTTCTCTGACCACAATGCTATGAAACTAGAAATAAATCCCAAGAAGAACACTGAAAAACATGCAAAGACATGGAAGCTAAATAACATGTTATTAAACAATGAATGGGTCAACAATGAGATCAAGGAAAAAATCAAAAGATACATTGAAACAAATGAAAATGAGGACACAACAGTCTAAAATCTGTCAGTCCCGGGAAAGCAATCATAAGAGGGAAATTCATAGCATTACAGGCCTATCTCCAGAAATAAGAAAAAGCTCAAATAAACAATCTAACATTATGCTTAAAGAAACTTGAAAAAGAATAATAAACAAAGCCCAAAGTGAGTGGAATGAAGGAAATAATAAAGATCAGAGCAGAAATAAACAAAATAGAGCCTAAAAAATGATACAAAAGGTCAATGAATCCAAGAGCAGGTACTTTGAAAAGATAAACAAGATTGACAAACCTTTAACCAGATTCATTAAGAAATAAGAGGAACCAAATGAAAAAAATCAAATGAAAGAGGAGAAATAACAACTGACACCAAAGAAATACAAAGGATTTTAAGAAAATACTATGAATAACTATATGCCAACAAACTGGACAGCCTTATGCAATGGATAAATTTCTAGAAACACGTAATCTTCCAAAACTGTATCAAGAAGAATTGGAGAGTCTGAATAGACAGTTTACACCTTGTGAAATTGAAGCAGTAATCAAAAAACTCCCAACAAACAAAAGCCCTGGACCAGATGGCTTCACAGGTGAATTTACCAAACATTCCAAAAACTGACACCTCTCCTTCTCAAACTATTTCATAAAATTCAAGAGGAGGAATGGCTCCCAAACTCATTTTATGAGACCAGCCTTATTCTAATTCCAAAGCCAGATAGAGACACTACAAAGAAAGAAAATTATAGGCCAATATCCATGATGAACAAGATGCTAAAATCCTCAATGAAATATTAGCAAACCAAAAATGGGAATGCAGTGAAAAGATCATACATCATGACTAAGTGGAATTTATTCTGGTAATGCAAGATTGGTGCAACATTCACAAATCAATAAATATAATTCACCCCATAAATAAATGAAGGAATAAAACACATGATCATATCAATAGATGTAGGAAAAAGCATTTGATCAAGTCCAGCACCCAGTCATGGTAAAAACTCTCACAAAGCAGGAATGCAGCGACTATATCTAAACATAATAAAGGCCACACATGACAAACCCACTGCCAGCATCACATTCAATGGCAAAAACTACAAGTGTTATCCTTAAAATCTGGAATAAGACAGGATGTCTTCTTTTACCTCTCTTATTCAACATAGTACTGGAAGTCCTATCCACAGCAATCAGACAAGAAGAAGAAATAAAAGGTATTCAAATTGGAAAGAAAGAAGTAGAACTGTGTTTATTTGCAGATGACTAGACACTGTATATAGAAAACCCTGAAGATTCCAACAAGAATCTACTAGAACTGATAAACGAATTCAGTAAAGTATCAGGATACAATGTTAATATCGAGAAGTCAGTTGCATTTTTATATGCCAATAATGAAATAACAGAGAATTAAGAAAATAATCCTGTTCACAATTACTTCAAAAAGAATAAAATACCTAGGAATAAACCTAACCAGTGGTGTAAAGTCCTGCACGTGGAAAATTATAAGACACTGAAGAAAAATTGAAGAAGATTCAAATACCTAGAAGCATATATATGCTTCCTGGATAGGAAGAATTAACACCATTAAATTGCTCACAATAACACAAAGCAATCTATAGATTCAACACAATTCCTATCAAGATTCCAATGACATATTTCACAGAAGTAGAAGGAATATTCCAAAAATTTATATGGAAACAGAGTAGGCCACACATAGCAACAGTGATCCTGGAAAAGAAGAACAAAGTTGGAAGAATCATGCTACCTAATATCTAACTACAGTATAAGGACATAGTAATCAAAACAACATGGTAGTGGCATTGCAACAGATACCTAGATCAATGGAACAGAACAGAGAGCCCAGAAACAGACCCACATCTTTGTCAATTAACATTCTACAAAAGAAGCAAGCACATACAATGGGATAAAGATGAGATTATTCAATAAATGGTGTTGGGAAAATTTGACAGATATGTGCATAAAAGTGAAACTAGACCACCTTACATGGCTTTATTGAGCTATAATTTACCATACAACTTGCTCAAACCCCTTTTTGTAATTAATATTAAAGAGTACTAAGTTTTAGGATTTAAGCTATTTTGTATTACATAAATGAATTTCCCACTACCCATTTTCCACTTGGATATTATATATTTTTACATTCCTTAGATTTCAAAATTTGAAAATATTCTTCCTTAAATAAATCTCTTATAAATAGTATGGCTTTTATTTTCCCTCTTAATTCATTAGACAGTCTCTTTCTTTAAATAAATGATTCTAATATGCTTATCATTTGTATCTCCCTGTGAGAAGATCCTTTATAGTTACTTTTTAACTTTTCAGCTATGTACTTCACTATGAAAATATCTCCCTAATTCCAAACTTTTTCTTTATTCTCCCATCCTAATATATATAGCCAGAAAATTAGAATGCTTTATATAACCACAGAAAAACATATATATATTTTATGGTTTTCTAGAATTTTAGTTTCACCATTTTAAACTACAAAGTTATTTTAAATATACATCAGTTACCAATGGTTTCTGTTTTCCTTTATTTTTTCCCTTATAATTCTTAATCATCTTTAAGACAAGGAAGGTTCTTTTAAATTTTAATTGATTGCATCTCAGTATTGTCTTGATAAAACAAATAAAACATCTTAGAAGTCAACAAATTGAATAGCTTTTCTATTTAATCTATACATACCGACTTTTCATCAAATTTTTGAAAGTTAGAGAATTCATCAGTAAAACAGTCCTGAGCTACATTGATGATATAACTGTTTATTATATTGTCTGTTTTGAGGTTTCATTTTGTTTTTTTGTTTTTTAGTTTTGGAAACTTCTGTGACATGTTCTCAAGCTCAGAGATCCTCTCTCAGCTGAGTTCAGTCTACTAGTAAGCCAACCCAAGGCATTCCTGTATGTGTTACAATGTTTTATATGTAGCATTTCTCTTATTTCTTTGTTTACATTGCACATGGATGCTCGCATGCAATTTATTTTAACCATTAGAGCACTTAGCATAATAATCAACATTAGTTTAAATTCCTGGTCTGATAATTTCAACAACTCTGTCATGTCTGGTTCTGCTGCTTGCTTGGTCTCTTTAAATCGAGTTTTTTACCTTTTGGTATGACTTGTGATTTTTCTTTATAATTATAAAAAAAAAATGGAAACAACTGTAGGGTAAGTGGAGGCAGGCTGGCTTCCTCACCCAAGTGTCTGGGTAGCTAAGGGAAGCAGTGTTCCCATAGCCTTGAGACTGGGTCTGATAAACTGGTCCCATAACATGAGGTGGGCTCGCATGTGCAGAATTATGTTATGTTATATAATTTCTGGCATCTTTCCAGCTTTGTTCCCCTCTAGTACTTAAACAGGTAGGGACTCCCTGCTGGGGACAATGATGAGAGACACACGCAAGGGGACAGGTGCCACGATAGGTGCCACGCTGGGGAGCAGGGACCACGACATGGTTCATGCAAATAGATACGGCAGCTTGCAATGTGCGTAGCTCACCCACTGGTGAGTAAAGGCTTGCCAGACATCCTAACAGATCCGTGAATATTTTTCCAAATGCATGAATACCATGGACCTGCCTGGCCTTGAAGGGTGGCAACACAGCAACCAAGATATATGAGGTACAGGCTAAAAGGAATGGCTATAAATAGGTCTTTAGTAATGCGGTGGTGAGGTGTGGCGGGGGAAGGGAAGCATTGTATAGTCCTATGATTAACTGTCATACTCAGACTTTTAGTCTTTTAATGAGCCTAGGCCTTTGGGCTGTGAACTCCACGAGCATTTCTCAGTTGTTCTCTTCCCCCTTAGGTGGGACAGGATGGCTGTACTTGGCTAAAGTTGGGTACGTATCTATCTCCCTTCTCCCAGGAGGAAAGTTCCACTAGCTACACTTGGGTCTGTTCCTTCCACCAGGTCAGCTGTTTACAATGCCCCAGCAGATTAGGGTCTGGTTAACTAGTTTCCCCTGAGGTCAGGCCTTGTTTAGAACACCAGCATGCTTTAGTTATTTTTTTTCTTTTCTTCCTTTTTTCTTCCTTCCTTCCTTCTTCTCTTTCTCTTACATTATATAGTATTTTTTATTACGGAAATTTTCAAACATTCACCAAAGTATTAGGAATAATAGTATAATGCGCTCTGGTGTACTAAGCATTCATCTTCAATAATTAGCAACATTTACCAATAATTAGCAACATCTTCAGTAATTAGCAACATTTGCCAACCTCCTGGTTCCTTTGCCCCACCCTCTGCCAGAACCACTTGGAGATTTCTCTCCGGTGTATCTGTGGGAATCTGGTTGAGCTCCTGAAGGTAAATCTTGTGCACCTTCTTCTGACTGAGACCCCTGGAGTTTTTAAGTCAGAGTTATCTTCACTGAGCCTCCAGCAATTCATCAATTCAGTTCAAGTTTTCCTACACGGCTGTTGTTCTGCAGCGGTTTCTGCCAGAGAGTCCAGTAAAGTATGCCCTGACTCCCTGTGTTAATTCACCTCTGTCTCTCTCGTCTTGAGAGCAGCGGTTTGTCCACCTGGCGTCCTCCTCTCTCTTAGGGATCTAAGAACAGTTTTTAAGTTTTTAGTCTGTTTAGCTTTTTAATTTATTTTTAGGACAGTGTGGGGATTCCCAAGCATCTTCACATGCAGAACTAGAACTAAAAATTATTTCTAGTAATATACTATTTTTAGAATAGTTTTGGGTAAAGAAAAATGAAGCAGAAACTACAGAGTTCCTATATACCCTCTTCCCCATACAGTTCCCCTTATTTAGTTCCCCATTAACATCTTTCATTAGTTTGATGCATTTCTTAAAATTGATGAATCACTATTAATATGTTATTTTCTAATGTACCGATGTGGTTCACGTTGGGGTTTACTCCTTGTCTCATACAGTATTATAGGTTTTGACAAATGAGTATGTCATCATATACGTACCACTACAGTATCACACAGAATCGTTTCACTGCCCTGAAATGCCCTGTGCTCTACCTGTCCATCTCTTATGTTCTGCCCACCCCTAATTCCCACAACCACTAGATTGTCTGTTTCAGAATGCCATGTAGTTCGAATAACACAGTATGTAGTCTTTTCCACCAGCTTATTTCACTTAGTAATAAGCATTTAGGGTGCTCCCACTTATTTTTCTTGTGGCTTGGTGGTTTACTTATTTTTTATCGATGAATAATAATCCATTGTCTGGGTGTCCCAAAATGTGTTTATCCATTTACCTATTGAAGGATATTTTGCTTGCTTCCAATATTTTACAATGATAAATACACTGTATAAAATGGATGTGCAGGTTTTATTGTGAACATAAGTTTTCAACTCATATGGGTAAATACTTAGAAGTGTAATTGATGGGTCTTATGCTAAAACTATGTTTAGCCTTGCAATAAACTGCCAAACTGTCTTCCAAGTGGAAGTGGCTGTCCCATTTTGCATTTCTACCAAATTTAATTCTGCCATTCTATATGCCCATCAACATTTATTGTCAGTGTTTTGGGGTTTAGTCATTCTAAATATGAGGTAGTATCTCATTTTTTTAAATTTATAATTCCCTGCTGTCAGGTTGAGCAGCTTCTCACGTGTTTTATTTGCTATGGGTATTATTTCTCCCCTCTCATTCTGTGTACATTTTATGTACTTGTTCTTCTGGCTGCATTAGCAAAGGCTTCTAGTACAACGTTTGATAGAAGTAGTGAATGAGGACATCCTTGCCATAATCGTAAGGGGAAAGTACCAGCATTCCTCGTTTTATTGTGCTTAGCTTTATTGCGCTTCACAGATGTTGCAGTTTTTACAAATTAAAGGCAAGACCCTCCATGAACAAAAGGATTATCACTCTGTGGCAGTGATCTGGAACCAAACCTGCAATTTCCCTGTGATGTGCCTGTGACTAGTTTCTCACCATTTAGTATGACATTAGCTACAGGGTGTTTTGTAGATTTTCTTTATCAAGTTGAGGAAATTCCCTTCTATTACTACCATTGGATTTTTTCAAATACCTTTTCTGCATTTGTTGATATGATCATATGATTTTTCTTATTTAGCTTGTTATATTATTAATTATATTAATTGGTTTTTCACTGTTGTAAGAGCCTTGCATACCTGGAGTAAATGTCACTCCTTCACAGCATGTAATTATTTTTATTCATGGTTGGATTTTTATTTACTAATATTTTATTGGAGGTTTTTTGTATCTGTCATTATGAAAGACACTGATTTGTAATTTCTTTCTCTTTTTTGCTTTTGTCATGTTATCTTCTAGTTTTGGTAGTCAGGTAATGTTGGCCGCTGAGAATGAGTCAGGGAGTGTTTTCAATGCTACTATTTTTGGAACTAATCAGAGAGAATTGATATTATTTTTCCTTAAACATTTGGTAGAATTCACTGGTGACACCATCTGGGATTGATACTTTTTGTTTTAGAAGGTTAATTATTCCTTTAATTCTTTTTAACAGATAAAGGCTTATTCAGATTATCTATATCTCTTTGTGTGAATTTCCTTAGATTATGCCTTTCATGGAATGTCTGTTTCATATAAGTTATCAAATTTGTGGACAGAGAGTTATTTATATAATATGCTCTAATTAACCTTTTAATGTCCATGGGATGAGTAGTGATGGAAACTATAACTTCTGATATTTACAATTTGTTTTTTCTCTTATAATGTTTCTCTGTTAGCTTGACTAGCAGCTTATAAATTGTATTGTTATAAGTAACTGAAAAAGTGGTAACCAATATTTTTCTTTGGCAAAATAAAACTGTCAGCTGGGTTGAAGTAGGTATGGAAAATATACCTAGTAAACTTGCTTTGGGGGAAGTTTAAAAACAGATTGTTGCTATTACAAGTTGTTTGCTATTAATTTCATGACATTAATGACTACAAGAAAGAGTTTAATTTAAAAAGAAGCAGAATGTTTGTCACCAGGGACTCACTGGAAGAAACAACATAGATATTCTAGGACTTTCAGTATGGTGACTCGCTACTATTTCTTTAATAATAGATAAATTTGAGAAGTGAAATAATTCTTGGCTACTTAAAATATCTTCCTGGAGCAAAGAAAACGTTAAATTAAAGGAGACAAGTTTCTAAAGTTCATTGGTAAGGCATCTGAATGGATTAATGAACTCTCAGAGAATATTTTTATTTGTAGATTACAATTCAAATTTTGTATACACCAGTCAAAACCAACAGGGCTCAGAATTATTGATCCAACTATCTGAGCTACAACCATCTATCGTACCTCACATAACATGAGTTAAAAAGGTTATTTTTGTAAGCCACTGAGAATTTGTGGTTGGTTTTCCCACAGAAGAGAAGTTATGTAGTACAGGATGGGACAAAGGGAAACATTAAAATTATTTCTCTATAAAAAAAATCTAACCTCCTTAATATTTTATGTGTATTTTGTAGCTCTTATTCTCATGCTTGTGGCATCTGGTCTTCATAATAACATTGTTAGTGTATGTCCTCTAAGTTGTACAATATAAACAAACAGGTTTGGAAAGGTTACTTTTTGGTACCTGGGAAAGATGAGAAAAAAACTTAGATCTTTTGATATTGCTGTTAGTATTTTTTATTATATCAACTTGTTCGAAAATGTATTAAGCATCCACTATGTGAATTTTCCTGGTACATATTAATAGTCATTTAAATGACAATGCAAGAAATTAAAAATAACAATAACACTCTTCAAAGAGATAAAGCATTATTAACATTCTTCATTGTTTGGAGAGGGCAGTGAATAATTCCAAAACCAGACTATACGTGGTCGTAAAAAGCACACGTATCAACTTGATTCTTACAAAATATCAGCTGTATCTGGCTTCCTGATATGTGCCATAAGTGGCATTTAAAATATGAAATACTAGCATTTCCATCTGTTCTGTGCCAGACATTCTAATACTTGATTTCATTGCCATTTGTTTTCATCTCCAACATTTACATATCGGTGGTATCCTTACATAGATTAAAATCTCCTTGAGGGCAAAAAGTTTATTGTTCCCTATTTTAATGATTTTTATCCAGCATGGATTTAAGATCAAATAAATGTTTAAATTTTTAAATTTATTTTTGTATTCAAAGTTTATATTTAATATTCTGTTTTTAGGTTCAGGTGTATAGCATAGTAGTTAGGCAATCATACACTTTACCAAATGTTCTCCTGATATTTCTATTCTCCACCTGTCATTGTTGTTGCAGTGTTATTGACCATATATTCTGACATGTGCTATCAATGACCATTACATTACCTTTCTTGCCAAAATTAAGTTTTTTTACTGTTGTTACAACGGTACTGATCTATACCAAGGCTAACAAATTATATTTATCTCTGTGCATATGCACTTTTCTCCTGAGCAAAAAAAAGGTAGATGTAAATTCTTATGTCCCATGTTGATTTTTTCAGAGATTAAGCATCATTATATGGTAAGTCTCTATGTCATCAACAGGTTCTATGGCTTTAAACAAAATGATGTATGTTAAACCAATTTTACCATAGGCTGGTAGGAATAAGTAAATAAATAAGTAGGAATAAGTAGGAATAATTCCGTAGGGTACCTCATCAGCATATAACAAACCCATGTGAAACAAATACTTATCTTAGGACCTAGTGTATATTATATACAATATGTATATATCTGTTAAACAAACAAAAACAAATATTTTGGACCTCAGGGTTCTTATGTTATAGAATGCTACTTGTTAAAAACTTGTATACAGTTATGATTATTCGTTGGGAACCACCCTGCTTGGTTTCAGGAGCTGTAACCCCCCCCCCCCATGGCTAAGGCTGAGTGAGGGATCTTTGGGCTGTGAGCCACTAAGGAGACAAAGTTTACCTCCCTGGCAGGAGCTCACTTCTGCTTCATCCATAACTGGCCCCCAATGCTTGGTGAGTTAGCCAATGACAGGTAAGATCCCTCAAGGGACAGGTCACCTAAGACAGGCAGGATCACATGAGAGGCCCTCAGGGAAGGATTTGAGGGGCTACAGCAAAAGGGGGTGATGGACTTTCACCCCCCAGCTATCCTGACATAGCATGAGTCCTCATTCTGTCTGCAAGAAGTTTGCTCATCTCTTGGTTGCTTTGCTGACTCTGCTCCACTTAAACCTGAAACAATGACATAGGGTGGTGCAGAGCTGTGCTGGATAGGGTGGGTTCCCCAGGTGATCGGGCCTGAGAAAGAATACATAAAATCCTGTGAACTTCCAGCCAAGATGGAGGCGTAGGTGTACATACTGTGCCTCCTCTCACAACCAAAATTAAGGACAACAAAGATTTAGAAACAAGAAAAGAGCCAGAACTGATAGAAAATTGAACTGTACTGAAGTCCAACAACCATTTATCCAGACCGGTAAGAGGGGCAGAGTTGAGGCAGGAAAAAGTGGAGGTGCATACTGGGCACGCAGGCAGCAGCAGTTGGAAGATCCCAGGTGCACAGGCAGTGGCTAGCGGATCCTGGGCACAGGGTGGCAACTGTGCAGACACAGTGAGGCTGCACAAGGCGGCTGGCTGACCAGGTGGTCCCACATTTGCACGCAGATAATCCAGGTGAAGAAGAAGTGGCGAAAGGTACTGGAATCCGAGAGAGAGCAGAGCAAGCACCATTGTTCCCTCTTGGACCCCACCCCCACATACAGTGTCACTGCTCAGCGACTGGGCTACCCTGCCCTGGGGAACATCTAAGACCCCACACCTCACTAAGTAACAGCCACAGCTAGACCAAAAAAATAAAAAATAAAATAAAATAAATACAGGCTCAAACTGGAGAACAAATCAAAGCCCCAGAGCCAATTCATCTAAGTGACAAAGAGATAGCCAACCTATCAGATGCACAGTTCAAAGCCCTGGTGATCAGGATGCTTACAGAATTGGTGGATTTTGCTCACAAATTAGATGAAAAAATGAAGGCTACAATAAGTGAAATGAAAAAAACGCATAGGGAACCAATAGAGATGGGAGGAAAACTGGGACTCAAATCAATGGAGTGGACCAGAAGGAAGAAAGAAACAACCAAACAGAAAACAAGAAAGAAACAAGAATTCAAAAAAATGAGGAGAGGCTGAGGAATCTCCAGGACATCTTTAAAAGTGCCAACATCTGAATTATAGGGGTACCAGAAGGGGAAGAAGAAGAGCAACCAGTGGAAAACTTATTTGAACACATAATAAAGGAGAACTTCCCCAATCTGGCAAAGGAAATAGACTTCCAGGAAGTCCAGGAAGCTCAGAGAGTCCCAAAGAAGGTGGACCCGAGGAGGAACACACCAAGGCACATCATAATTACATTAGCCAAGATTAAAATGAAGGAGAGAATTCTAGAAGCAGCAAGGGATAAGGGGACAGTCACCTACAAAGGAGTTCCCATCAGACTGTCAGCTGATTTCTCAAGAGACCTTACAGGCAAGAAGAGGGTGGAAAGAAGTATTCCAAGTCATGAAAGGCAAGGACCTACATCCAAGATTGCTCTACCCAGCAAAGCTGTCATTTAGAACGGAAGGGAAGATAAAGTGCTTCTCAGATAAGGTCAAGTTAAAGGAGTTCCTCATCACCAAGCCCTTATTATATGAAATGTTAAAGGGACTCATCTAAGAAAAAGAAGATAAAAAATAGGACAGTAGAAAGACAGCAAACTCACAGATATTAACAACCACACCTAAAACAAAAGCAAAGTAAGCAAACAAGTAGACCAGGAGCAGAAACACAGAAATGGAGATCACATGGAGGGTTAGCAACAGGGGAGTGGGAGGAGGAGAGAGGGGGAAAAGGTGCAGAGAATAAGTAGCATAGATGGTGGGTAGAAAATAGGGGGAGGGCAAGAATAGTGTGGGAAAAGTAGAAGCTGAAGAACTTATGACACATGGACATGAACTAAAGGGGAGGAATGTGGGTGGGAGGGGGTGTGCAGGGTAGAGGGGAATGATGAGGAAAAATGGGACAACTGTAATAACATAATCAATAAAATATATTTTAAAAAAAATCCTGTGAAAACTGCCTTCCAAAAATTGCTCTCAACTAAATGATAAGGATCTGAGTAGGAAATGAGTTTGTTTCTCAAAGTTTTGTAGCACCTTAGCTAACAGATCCTGACCCGGAATAAGCCCTCAGAGTTCTTTGTATGTTATCTATTGTTTGATCTTTACTGCCTAACAATGATTAATGAGCTTTACCTGTATTCCTGTGTAGGACAAACCTAATAAAAGCCATTGAGGAAAAGGCTCTTGGCCCTTTTCCTTTGAGAGATTGGCCACCTCTCCTCCCCAAGCAGATCATGTCTTGGTAGATTTATTCTCATCTGTGGTGGATGGGGGGCTCTGCATGCAAAGCCGCCCCACAATTATTAATAAAACTTTAAAGGAAATTATAAAATCCATTAATTATGTGAAAAGAAAATAATTTTTATACTGCTTTACATTCATGAAATTTAATTTGATGGCTAACCAAAAGTTCAAAACTGTTGATTAGGAAATGTTGTCAGGCTAATGAACATCAAGTTTTAGAAATGTTCAGTCTGTGCCATGAATACTTGATATTTCTGGTTAAAAATAACAAAATTAATGCTTGGCAGAATTTAAGAGGCAATGTATTACCTATTTACCTCATTAAATGTTTATCCTTAGTCAAAACTTGTACATAAATTTTCGGTGATTCCCCATCACCAATTAAATTTGTTTATGAATCACTGTATCATCGATTGCTGCGCTCTGAAAGGAGGTGACACATCATTCAATGTTCCAAAAGGTAGTAATTCATTTGGTAGTGGTTGTGTCCTCAGAGTTTACTTAATGAATCTCAGAAATAATTGTCTTCAACTGCAGAATTAGACATCTGTACATATAAATATCAAGTCATTATTCTGAATGCTTCTCCAGAATATGTAATGAAATTGTATGCATATAAACAGGTTTTCACACTTGAAGTTAACATTATTGTTTTAACTCATAAAATTTTACTGAATTCTGTTCAAGAATTTTTTTTTTCTTGGCTACCATAAAATTCTTCAGGGTTTCCTTAAACCCCTATGATTTCTAAATTCTCCTTATATATTGGCTTTTTCTATTTGTCATATTTTTCTCTTATTCTAAAAGAAACTTAGTCTACTATACCTAGAATTTAGGAATGAATAATTTTTCTTCATCTTATATTTTAATTTCAAAATTCATATGTCGAGGTAGGATTTGTGCTCAGTTCTGATGAGTAGTGTAGCAATGCCCTTTGAGAATCTCTCTTGGGAGTGGAGAAAGGAATAAGAGAGAGGGGAGACATGGAAATAAATAATTTTTTATTGTAGTAATGGTGTAACAGAGTTGGTAAAACATTTACTTTCTGTGAATAAAAGATGGCACTACTAACTGTACATAAGTACATCTTCATGTGCTACTGATAATGATCTGATTGTATATACAAAGCTAAAATCTATGAAGTTATCTATATAACATCTCCTAATTCACTTTCATGGCAATTTATTTTCTTATTTTCTCTCTTCAAGCATTATGTAATTTTAGCTATGTAATTTGACTTAAGCAATTTTACTAAGAAGAGAACAACATACATTATTTAATGAATGGGTTAAGAACTGTATTTATGTTCCTTTTCTTTTCTTTCTTTTTTTTTTTTTTTTTTTTTGAGGCCAGGAATCTGAAATCACCTAACATCAGCTATTTTGAAAGTTCAGAGGAATAAATACTTACAGATGAATTAGAAACTTTCACATACGCACCGTAGTTTCCTGTAATTAAGGGAGGCACACTGAACTCTGAGATCAGCTGGCATATTTGATTTTGGAAAACATGAGATACTATTGCCAAGGGAGTGCTTTGACTTATTTTTTCTTATGTTGTTGTTACTCAATTTTCTTAATATCTTACTATAAAAAAATCAGCCTGATTCCCATTTTTGTTTTCTTCGCCATTAAAGTCTTATTTTGTGAAATGCACTGCATGTATAGTAAGTTGCAGAGATTCTAGGCATTATGTAGATGTGTTTTGGCGATGGATTCAGTCAATGGAACACACACAACTGGCACATAACATGGAGCGTTGTCATTACTCAAAGGTTTCTCCTGCCATTTCCCAGTTAATACTTTCCTACCTGGAGAAGCAATCTAATGTGATTTCCATCACTATGAGTTAGTTTTTATTTGATTTTTGTCCTTTCTAGGACTTCACAGAAAGGAATCATAGAGGATGTATTTTGAGGGGATTGGATTATTTCTCAGCTCAATGTTTTTACAGTTATCCATGTATTTGCATGTATCACGAGTTAGCAATTTTAATTAATTTTTAAATTGCATGAACATCATACATTTTATCCATTGGCCTGTTGATACACTTCTGGGCTATTTCCAGTTTTGGCTATTATAAATCTTCTATAAATACTACTACACAAGGGCTTTTGCATACACACACACACACACACACACACACACATGTGTGAGAGAGAGAAGTAATTTTTATTGCACTGGAGTAGAAGTGATGAGTCATAGGTTCAATGTAGGTGCAGTTGTCCCCCTTATCTGTGGAACACATAGTTCACATCCCCCCAGTGGATGCCTGAAACTGAGGGTAGTACTGAACCCTATACATACTGTTTTCTCATATATTATATTAAAGTTGCACTCATGGTAAAGTTTAATTTATAAATTAGGCACAGTAAAATATTAACATTAACTAATAATAAAAGAGAACAATTATAACAATACGGTAATAAAAGTTATGTCAATGTGGTCTCTATCTCCCTCCATTTCTTTTCTCTCCATTTCTCTCTCTCTCTTTCAAAAGATGTTATTGAACTGTACTCAGCTTGTCACTTAATGAAAGCACTTCACAGCTTCTCTTTAGCATATCCGAATTGCCAGAATCACTACTTTTGTGCTTTGGCTTTGTGGTCATTGTTAAGGAAAATAAAGGTTACTTGAACATAAGTACTGTGATACCACAACAGTGGATCTGACCACCAAGAAGGCTACTAAGTGACTGAGGGATGGGTTAGTGAATATAACGTGGAAATGCTGGACGGAGGGATGCATCCCTTACCTGGTGAGAGGAGTCAGGAATGGGGTTGGGCATGTTATCACACTCCGCATAGCAATGTGCAATTTAAAACCTATGCCTTGTATATTTATGGAATTTTTCAATCAATATTTTTAGACTACCAGTAACTGAAACCATGGAAAGCCAAACCATGGATAAGGGAATACTAATGCATCTCATTTTAAGATAATTCCTAATATATTTGAGGTGTTTGCAAATTTTACATTCACTAAAACTATATATAATATTTCCAATTTCTATGCATTCTCTCTAACATTTGGTGTTCTCAATTATTTTCATCTTGGCTACAATTTTATTTTGGCTGTGTAATGTCAAATCTTGTGATTTCAATTTGCATTTCCATAGTGACTAATAATGTTGAACAAATTTTGTTCTTATTGATCATTTATATGTATATATAATTATTTGTGAAGCTTCTGTCCACAAATAAATGCCCATATTATATTAGATATTTTATTTTTATTATTGAGTTGAAGAGTTCTTTATATATTATAGCATCAAGTCCTCTTTTAATATATGTATTTCAAATATTTCCTTATGATATACCTCTTATTTAATTATAGTAGATTTTGATTTGGAGAAAGTTTTAATTTTGATAAAGTACAATTTATCAACCAGTTTCTTTTTAAACTTTTTTCTGTGGCATTTTCATGGAGTCTTTGTGTATTCCAAAATTTCAAACATACCTATTTTCTTATAGAAACTTAAGAGTATGCTTTTATATTTAGCACTATGAATCATTTCAAATTAATTTTTGTGTATTGTATGAGGTAGGAGTCAAAGCTTTTCTGTGTTTTCTAGTTTTTAATCTAGAAGAATATACATTTGTTCTAGTATCATTTATTGATAGTTGGTCCTTTTATTAATGAATTTCTGTGAGAAACCTTGTCAAAAATAACTGTTTATGTTTTGGTATATATCCTGACTCTCTGGTGTTAATCTATTTGTCTATTCTTTCTCTAAGACCATCTTATCTTTGTCATGATAGCTGCAAAATAAGTATGGAAGTGAGATCCTATTAGTCTCCAATTTCATATTTTTAAGATCACTTGATTCTTTTAGGTTATTTGGACTTCCAATCATTTTTTAGCACCAAATTATTGTCAAAGTCTTTTACAAGACTTGCTGAAAGAGTTTTGGATCTATCAAGTGTTGGCAAACAACAATCCAAAGTCAAATTAGTCCCACCTTTTGTAAGTAAGGTTTATCAGAACAAATGTGTGCTCATTTATATACCATTTGTTTTTGTTCTTTGATGTGCTATGCTGAGTAGTTGTGACAGAGCATGTGGCTTGTGGGGAAGGGGGAATGCAGATGACTATACTTGAGCAACAATATAACAATTTAAAAAAACTAAAATATGCATCTGTTACTTTTTACAGAAAAAGGTATTGACCCTTGTTCTACATTAATTTGGAAAGAATATGTCTTAAACACTGAGTTTTCAAATTTAAGAATACCTAATTTTATTTTATTTATTTAGATACTCATTCATTTCTTTCATTAATTTTTTTTTTAGTTTTCAGTATAGAATTGTTGAATGATTTCTGTTAAATAAAGCCATATAACCATATATGTATATACAATTTGTTTTAGGTGCTATAACATGAGAGTGTTAATTTTTTCTAATTATTATATTTAACTTCTTATATTTAGAAGTTCAACTGAATTTTATATTCTGACTGTGTGATATTGCAACATTAACTTATTAGAGCTAGTTGTTTATGGATTTTCTTTTTTTAAGCTTCTTGTAATTTCTAAGTATGTGATTGTCATCTAAAAATAAAGGTATTTTTACTTCTTTTCTTTCAACCCATGTACCTTTTATTTCTTATTCTTGCCTAATTTAATTCACGATAGCCTTCAGTACATTGTTGAATAGCCATGGTAAGACTGGAATACCTTGTCTTCCTGATCAGGAGGGAAGGTGGTCTACATTTAGTCATTAAGTAAAATATTAGCTGTAGAATATTTTATTTCAATCTTTTTGGATTTAGTTTATCAGGTTGAGAAAATGCACTGTCATTTCTACTTAGAAGTTTTATTATGAATAAGTATTGCATTTTTTCAAATGTCTTTTCTGTATCTTTTGAAGTTGTCATACAATGTTCCTCCTTTTAAAGTACTGTGTTAATGAAATACTTAATTAAATAGAATGATTTCTTATGTCAAAACAACTTTGTCTTACTCTCTACTCTATGTAGCTTCTTAATATGGAATTTCATACCATTGAGTTTATAACTTTTTCCTTTTTATTGTATTTAATTCTATAAATCAATGCATATGAGATAAATTTTAATAAGTTGTGTTTCATCATCAATTAATTAAAATATCTGCTTATTTTTTGTTATGACTTTTTTCTTTGATTCATGATCTAGTAGATGTGAATTGTATAATCTCTAATCAAATAGAAATTTCCTATATATATCATAGTTATTAATTTATAATTTAATGTTATTGCAGTTGGTAAACATACTTTGACCAGGTTGTTGCTTAACAATAATTTTGTGACTTATCTTATGGTCCAACATATGTTTATATCCTTAAATGTTTTGTGCACATTTGAGAAAAATGTGTTTTTGCTGCTATTGTGCGATGTTATATAAACATCAATTGAATCAAATTGTTTGGTAGAGTTGTTCAAATCCATATATTTAATGACTTTTGAACCTATTTTTATATTAATTAAAAGAGGGATATTAAAGAGTCCAACTACTAATTTTAAAGGGCTTTTGAAAAGGGATTGTTATATTTACCACATGTTTATTCTTCCAGGCAATCTCCATTGCTTTTCTCAGAATCAGGTTTCTATATGGCCTCCCTAAGAAAATTATTGTAACATTTTTTTTATTTGACAGATCTTCTAGAGATAAATTCTTTCAAATTCTTTTCTTCTCTTGCCGATGGTAATGTGTTCTTGCATTTTATAATATTTGATTGAATATCAACTATATTCTATAAAAGAAAATAAGACTTATGTAAAGGATAGTATTTTCCCATTAAAAAGTCAGGCCATTTTATTTACCAAGTCTTTAGTGTGGAACTGAGCAATAAAAGGTTCCTGCTTACTAGTGTGTGGCTCAGATCCCTTATTTGCTTTTGTTGTTGTTGTTCCCTCATATGTAACCTAAACTTCTTCAGGCTCCATGCTGCCCCTGGGCAGCAAATGACTTTCACTTCTCCTGACCCAACTCCAGGAATTCCCAGTTGTTTCCTTTGTTAAAACGTCAGCTGTTTTATTCTTATTAAATATGTAGATTTGAACAACTCTACCAAACAATTTGATTCAATTGCTGTTTGTATAACTTCTACCATTGCTGTTACAGAGCAGGAAGGGGGTGTACAATATACAATTACCAAAAGGTCCCCCCTTTTTCTCTGGGTGTCCCTCCACTAAGTTCACTATGTGCATCACCAGAGGAAAGATATCTCTCAATGCCAGAGATTTGTGAAAAGGAAAGGAATTATTTATTTAAAAGCTGTACAGACTTAGAGTAGTGACTTAATGTCTTCATTAGAATATTAAAGTCCTTTAGAATACCCACAGATGCACACAGCCCTCCCTTCTCCCTCTGCCCTGAGCTGGGGTACCATATCTCAGGAAAAGAAGTAGAAGTCCATGATTCAGACTCCCAGCACCATCAGCTGTGTAGCCACCACCATCTCCAGTTAATCCAAAGCCATGTGGCACCTTCTCATGGCCCACCAGCAAGAGTCCTTTCACCCCTTTTCTTCCAGGCAAAATCTCTCCTGCCTCCTAAGCCATGTGGCAAAAGGGAGCACCCCAAAGCTGCAGGTCCCCACTCTGCCAAAGCCACATGGTTCTCCCCCATACAGCTGCCATGCTTGGGTTTATATCCCTGTGCCAATCTTCCTCTGCAGTCCCATTTCCAACTCCTCCTACAATCAGTTACACCTGCCAGCATTCCTGTATTCTTCTACCTTTACTGGACTGCCATAGTGAGTCTGGGCAGGTGTGGCCCCATGGTGTGGAACCAATCATCTCCAAGCTCTTATGCAGACACTGTAACTAAGGAGGGTTGCCTCTTAATTACATCTTGGGTGGAAGTCATTTCCATCCCCCTGGTTCAAAGCAGGGCCAGAGCTATTTAACATGTCCATGAAACCAGTTAAAAGTTATAAATATGTTAAATGACCATGCCAGAGGTTAGCTGCGAAGCTGTTGGCTATACAACACAGCTCTGAATGGCCCTTCTCCATGTGTCCCATCCCCCTAGCTCAGACTTGTGGGGATGAGGACATCCTATATATATATTTTTTTTTCCTAATATTTCCTGGACACCTTGAGTTTGGATCCCATTCCAAATCCCTATTTGGGCCCCCCTCTTGGCTGCACCCTGTTACATTGCTTTTCCTCCTTCTGTTAACGATTAAATCCACCATAGATCTCACTCATCTAGAAGGGGCCTGGTCACTTTTATAGATTTTAGTTCATTTAGTTTACAATCCAATATCAGCTTTATAATGGCTTAAAACAACTATGATTTTGAGTATTATTTCTTTTCTACTCTTTATTGAGTTTTAAGTTGCATTCCATAGTGATTTTTTTTAATGGTGCCTGTCTGGTACCATTTTAAAATATCATTTGGGTATAAGGTCTTAAATTATCCTGTTTTATCAAGCAATGAAAATATTTATGAAAATACAAGAAAAAATAGAAGCTGAACTGGAAAGTACAGTGAATATCAATGTGTCAGTCAGCATTTCCTCTAAATTATCCACTGTAAGGGTGACTCATTACCTCCTGAGGGTTATAGATTCCTTGAGTAAATTGTTGGAAAAGGGGAAAAGAAATAGGAGAAGGCTATTTAGCGTGTAAACTGAGAGTTACAGGATTTTGTTTTCCAGAGAACAGAGAAATGTGGGGTCTAGCTGAGTCCAATACAAATTCATAAATTTTCTTATAGACACAAAGAATTAAGCTAGTTCCCATAAAAAAGCACTTCTAGTTTACAAGTGAGATTTAGAATGAATCAGCATATGGGAAGTCATTGAACATTCCTTATATTTTTTTGAAATATGTATTAATCTAGTTAACATATACTATGCATGTAAAAAAGGAACAATGATTATACAAAAAAATCAACAAAAACATTAAACAAAGAATATGAATCTACATCTGCATGACCAATGGAAAGGCACCTGTCTTTGAAAATTGGGAGCCAGGCTCTATATTGGAAAAGAAATTTGCTATATTAATAAGAAGCCAACTTGGAAATGGATTTAAGTTCAGGATAGGACAGAAATAAATTAATCCATGAAATTCAAACAGAAATTTAAAAAAGAGAACAGAGGGATAAGAAGCAAAGAATGTAAAATAAAAAGGAAGTTGATTAAAAAGATCAAAATTCAAAATATTTAGAAATGAAAATAACTGTATTAAAGTCTACATGAGAAGAGTTGGAAGCAGCATTTCAGCTTTAAAAAATCAATTCACATAAACACTGACAAAGAGAAATAAAAGGGCTGATGTGAGGTAATAAAATAAAGATTCACTTTCAGGATGAGAGTTTCTTCAACGTTATAAGACAAAATAATTAGAACAGACAAAAATGTAAATCTTAATTTAAGAAATATTTTTGGTCATTTGAAATCATTGCAGTAAGGTTTTAAGATTATATTTGTAATAAAGTTATACTTTATTTTATAAAAAATTTAAAAATACAGAAAAATAAAGAAAGTGAGAATTATTCTCGCTCTCATGAGGAAATAATTATGGCTTTTGAGTACAAAATTTTACAAAATTGTCATTATATCAGATTTTAACTATTTTATTTTGAAACAGAAATTATTTTAAATTCATAAGCTCCATGTTAGAGAAATTGTTTTGTTCACTGTTCAGAGCCTAAAAACATAACTTATGGAGTAGTTTTTCCATTAACATTTATGGATAAATAAATATATATTAATTGTTTTAAAAAGTATTACATATAACATAAAAAATCAAATGGCATCTATAATCACACTGCGGCGATGGTCAGTGCTAATTTTTTATATATATCTTTCCAGAATTTTTGCTTATTATGTGCATATGTGTATTTAAAATGACATATTATATATATATTAAAATGCATAGTTAATATGGCTCAATACATTCCTCAGTTCTTCTATAGTAAGCATAACTTTTAAGAGATTTGTAAAGCCCAGGCTGAGTTTCAGCATGGGCAGTATATTTGAGAGAGGCAGGGCCAACAAATCTGAGGAGCTCAGCAAAGCCCAATGCATTTTTCTATCTTCCTCTGATCTTGTACATGCTTTAAAAAGATCTCTGATGTTTCATTAAGATCAAACTTGATTTCTTTTTCTTTCTTTTTAAGATTTTATTTATTTTTAGGGAGAAGGGAGGGCAAAAGAGAGGGAGAGAAACGTAAATATGTGGTTGCCTCTCGCTCGCCCCCTGCTGGAGACCTGGCCTGCACCCGAGGCTTATGCTCTGACTGGTAATCAAACCAGCAACTCTGCTTCACAGGCCAACACTCATTCCAGCCAGGAATGAGCCACACCAGCCAGGGCTGAATTTCTCTTAAGAAAAGAATATACATGATGGTATTCCAGCAACATTGAATTATATATTAGTTTATTACCTTCAAAAATGCTTTACTTACTATTTAGCATATCTGATAACATAATAGAAATTCATTTTTTGATAACAGTATTTACCTTACATATTTCAGGAACTAAGAATATGGTCAAGTGCCTTATTTAAAAATACATTATAATTTAATTACTTTTAAAAATAATGACTACTTGTTTAAGGAAAGGATCTTTATAAGGTCCTCTGTAGAGAACAGCTTTTGTGGCTGCCTCAGGTACAGAACTATTTTAACCCTCCCTCAGTGAAAATGATGTGTGCAGCAGTCATAAAGATGTTACACTAAATATTGTTTATGCCAAAGAATGAGTTTTAATCTTCAGATCCATACAATACATAAAGCATTGGATGACAACAGGTTGGCTGACTGGATCTGATCTGAATTATAGTATTATGATCCAATGCAGTGTGAACTTCTGACAAGTACATTACAAACTGCATTGCAATCCAAGACCAGGAGAGCAGTAAATCCTTGATTTATCTATCTACCATTTATAGTTATAGGATCCATATTTTAACTATTCTTAAATAAAATAGCCATATGGATGATAGTACAAAGTGTTTCCTATTAAATTGTAAACCAGAGAAGGCAGTTGAATGAGAAGGTGGTAATCATTTCAACCCTTTTCTCACTTACCTAACCTTGAGAGATAATGTGATAAGATGAAGTGTAGGAAGCACTAGAATGCTTCTATATGTAGCCTATCTAGAAGTGGAATTGTTTAATTATATGTGTCTAAATAAGCGTTGGTAATTCATGCAATAGAATAATAGTCACATGTACATACATCAGCATGTCTATATCTCTAAAATAAGATGTCAAATGAAAAGAGATGGTTGGGAAAGTATTCAGTTTGTTTAGTACATATTTTTAGAATACACATGATAATACAACTTTTTATGGGTAAACACAGAGTAAAAGTATAAAAATTTGTAAGAAAATGATAAACACTAGTTTCAAAACACTATTTATAATATTGCTTAGGAAAGAAGGTATTTATATTTATAAAACAAGGATGTAAAATAAATGTCCTATGGTATGCAGAAAGAATATGGGGAGAGTTAATATACTGATATTTCAAAATTAAATGAATAGTAGATAGTAGCATGTATATTTCCTTTGTCAGCAAAGAATAACTTGTAGTTATATGTTTTAAATATATGGACCACCCAAAATTTTGTTTAAAATAGAATATTTTTACTCTGCTCTGTCTTTTTATCTAACTTAATATAATATCTGTACCAGAGAAATGACCTTCATTTTGTTTTTTTATAAAGTATTATCCAGAGCAGTTCTCTTACTCATGTTCTACCTATCTCTGTGGCATATTTTTGGTAGAACTATTCTGTAGACCCTTTGACTCGGACTCCAGCCAGTGGGGTCTGTGTGTTGTGGATGTGATGAACAAATTCACATGGACTGCAGTGAACATTTGCTGCCTCAATACAGGGTGAGGGAGTTTTAGCAAAAAGCAATCCTCAAAGCAGCCTAGGCACAATGCAGCCTGATTCCCCATGGGAAAACTGATCCTGTGTGCTGCCTCACTCCCTGTTGGTTTTCTGAATCATGGGCTGGGCTACATTCACCACTGCCACATGGACCAGTTCTCTAGAACCCTCTGCTTGAGCCAAATGATCTTGAAATTTCCAAAAATTACTACAATAGTTGTTTATTTGAAATTATTTAAAAGAATGCAGAAGTACTCACATGTTCAATTATAAAAAACAAATATGATTGGATTCAATAGCTAACATCTTCTCTAAGGCCGTCTGTCTATCCATCAAAAGGCAAACAGGTAAATCTCAGGTGAGAAAAGCCTAAGTGCTTTCTTACACTTTTATTGCCATCACTTCGTGTATGTTTGTTGTGATACTTATCCTTTAAATAATACACACCAATGTGTCTACTGTAAAACACAATATATGACTGTCATGGTGAACCTTGCCAGAAGGTAAAAAGTTAAAAGCTCTTCTATACAAAATACTTAGTTATTGACATGTCATATATCTGAAATTTCAGCATTAGATATATTTTTCATTTGGGGTAAATCATTGTGTTTTCAAAACTCTTGTTAAAATAGAATTGATATACTCTGTTATTCAGGCTCCCCCAAGTAGTCACATATTAGTAATTAATGAAAATTGAGCATGCATTAGCTCATTTTTTTAAATCTAGTGTTATTTAGCAAGTGCTTGATAGATGAGTGAATATATTGGTATAGTTTGTAAAGGATGCTAGCATCTCATAGATATGCCAAGGTCATGGTGACAGAACAAATATTATTATATTGATAAGAGAAAAAGGATTACACAGAAATAAGTGTCTATCTGGAGCCATAATTTATACCCAATATGTTTTGAGAAATAAGTTTTAGACACAATATGTTTTGAGAAATAAAATGAATATATAATAAGATGTTCTTTTTCCATATAAACTAACACATGTGAATGCATACACACACACTTACTTGTGTGTGCATCTGTACACTTGAATTCTCTTAAAATGATCAAATGCTTTTAAATGTATGAAATGTAGGACAGTGAAATTCAATATGTGTTCTGTTATTGTATATATTTATTTAATTAAGTACATACTCTATATTTTTTACATCAAAACTCAACTTTTATGTACTGTGTAGAATTACTAATCAAAAAAGCACTTTAGAAAGATGGTACTTACACACAGATTAATGTTAGTTCATGTGTGAACACGTATACTTAAGAGTTTCAATACTCATTTTCAATTACTTTTTTTAGGGAATGCCTGTTTAGTTGTTGTTTTAGTCACCCGCCTTTTACTCTACATTTCTTCTCCCCCAGTTTTATTGATTGTAGTGTATGTGTGTGACTGGGCATGGATGTATTTATGTGTAACTTAATATCTCACTGCAATACCTTTAAAGTGAAAGCTGTGTGTTTTTTTGCAAACTTATTTACCTATTTTCTTTTGCTGTATCAACTGGGCCTAAAACTATGCCTGGTATATAGGAGGCATTTAGGAAATATATATGTGTATATATTGAATGAATGAAAAATAAGTATGAATAACATTTATATTTGCACTCCATACTTCAAATGTATCCTAACCTACTTACAAGATATGAAATGTATGATATATATAATTAAACATGTTTAACTTTTATATTTTTAGAAGGGTGTAATATTTAAAGCAAAACTGGTATCCTATTGTAGATGCCACTGGGAAATAACACAATTTAACTAAACTGTATACAAAGATATATATTTTTAATCAATCTAAAATACTATGTGTTAATAAACTCCCTATAAATTTAGAAATTTTCTTGACCTTAGTATAGTATATATTATTAAATATATATACTGAGGTCTTGTGAACAAACACAAAATATAACTATGTAATCCAGGCATTCTGAAAAGAAGTTTATAAATATAAATAGAATCAGACTTCCAAGTTTATTAACACTATGTAGTAGGAGTCTTATCACTTAAGTGTACAGAATATTTTTTGTAGAAATATTAAATAAAGAGAAATAAGTTACTTGAAAAATCAGTACATAAAAATCAGGACCTTTCAGGACAGATGAGTAATGATGTGAAAGCAATTTAAGGCATTATGTTTAAGGTTTTCAAAGTATGCCCATTACTGCTGGTGAAAAAGCTATAGGAAATTTCAATCTTTCCCCTAAACAACTATAGTCAGCATCACATTGAAATATCTTTTAAAAAAATAAATTAGGCAGTGCTCTGTAATCCTTATTCCTGTGTTTAAGAATCATATGAAGGGGTGCTGATAAGAAGAAATCTTGTACCAGAAGGCTGACCAAACAAAGTCAATAAGCTCTTTCTTAGTCTCAAGAGAAAAACAATCCTATGAAGTGACACATAGTGCTGCTGACTCAAGAAGTCCTTTACCTTTAGCTGCCCTCAATTTCCTAAATGTGATTTTTGGTTGTTGGTTAACTAACATTATTAACAAAAGAATTCCAGGTTATATAGTGTATTCAGAACCATATGGGGAATGTTTATAAAATTCCTCCATAAAGTCAATTCACATTCATAGTTTTATTCACACTCAGCTTTTTTTGTTTGTTTGTTTTTGGTTTTTTTTTTTTTTTTTTTTTTTTTTTTTTTTTTTTTTTTTTTTTTTTTTTTTTTTTTTTTTTTTTTTTTTTTTTTTTTTTTTTTACAGATTTTATTTATTTTATCTTTAGAGGGAAAGGGAAGGAATGAGAGAGAGAAATATCAATGTGTGGTTGCCTCTTGTGCATCTCCTACTGGGAACTGGCCTGCAACCCAGGCATATGCCCTGACTGGGAATCGAACTGTAATCTTTTAGTTCACAGGCCCGTGCTCAATCCACTGAGCTACACTAGCCAGGGCATCAGCTTTTTTTTTTACATGTTAACAACATATAAACATATGTTAACAACATATACATAACTTTATATAGGTGATAAAATTTTTAAATGCTGTAGATTTTCAAGATAAATGTAGTTTAGAAAATGTAATATTTAGAATCACATATGTGATTTTATTTTATACAAAAGAGTAAATAAATCTGTATATAGATTTACTTTTGTATCCCAGAATATATTTCATAGAATTCCAGGTAGATAAGACAATGGCAGCTTCCTAGGTCTGCATCTCCCAATATTTCTTCCTAAAGCAAAAGAGAACAAGATAAAAATGCAGCAAAACTATGCCTTAAGCATGAGTTGAAAATAGAAAATGTCCAAACTTTAAAACTAACCAAAATAAAAGTTCAGAAAATAAGTAAAGCTGTCACCAAATCTCAGTGAACATGATATCTCGCTTCTGCACCTCTGCAAGGCTTTGCGTGGGAAAGAGCAAGCAGGCTGGTAGAGACAGGGAGGGGAGGAGGGTGAAGTGGGGCAAGGATAGAAATGCTGGAACGAGGGAGGAGTAGAGCCAGCAATAGACCTGAAGTTATTCTAAATCTACTGCCCTTAGGAATAGGACAAATGTAATTATAAAAACACTTCTTAAAGAGTTCTGAATTGTCACTACATAATTTTCATAGAAGAAACAAAGCACTCACTATGCGAAGTGGCTGTCTTTGAAACATGTAGCATCTGAGACATAGAAAAAGGAAAAGGAGAAATATCCTTTGCAGAAAAAATAATGGTATATAACTAAAGAATAATCCCTGATATCTTTTTTAAAAATAAATGAAGATCTGAACCTACAAATTGCAAGGGCAAACATAAGAGAATCCACTAAGAATGATTAACTCTTAGAAGTATCCTAGTAAAATGATTAAACTTTGAAGGTAGAGATTTAAAAAAACATATTCACCTTCTTCAGTGAAAAAGATCAAGTTAAGAGGCAAAAAGAATTAGACTGACATTCAATTTTTTAAAAGCAACTTTTGGAGCAAGGCCATAATGGAGAGTATTCAAAAAAATCAATGAAAGACAGAGTGAATAGAGGATTTTGAATCTAGTTAATAATTCTATAAACATAAAGGTATAGAAAAAGTTTTAAACATATATGAGTATAGGGTATTTTCTACTAACAAGGCCACCTTTTGGAAACTAAAATACGTTCACTAAAAGAAGAAGTATCTGGGAAAAATGCAGCAAAATGACTGCTACTGAGCATCTTAATAAATGCTATTTAAATTTAATGCTAAAACAAAAGTGGGAATGATGGACTGTTAATGTACCAATTTTATATGTAATGACAAAGCACATTTTTTTTAAGGGAGGAACAAGAAAATGTAAAGAAGAAATTTGAAGGAGCTTAAAGATGCTGTTTTTTATTGACATATAACATTGTATTGGTTTTTGGTGTATTCATTGATACTTATATGGACAATAACAAAATGTCATTAAAGACAGACAAACCAGGTAGTAAAAGTTAAGAAGACTGGGAACCAAGGTCATTAAAAGGGCATAAGTAAAAAGGTAATAACTAGAACAAAAATACAAACCTTCCAAAATGTATTTCTGTTAAAGAAATAAGATTGTATCCTAGAGAAAGAAGCATAAAATTATAGCATAAAATGTATAGTTGCAAAACAGTGACAGAAATGAGACCAAACATATTTGATGCAACAGTAAATGTGAATTGATTTAGTTCATCTATTGAAACAGAAGAATGTTTAATTTGCTTACAAAACAAGACCCAACAATGTTATAGTCAACAGACAGAACTAAAATAAAGTGATCTGTAAGAGCATATTTTTAAGGGATGGCATTGGTATACTAGACAAATAAAAACAATCAAAATAAGGGTAATAATTGTATTATCAGACCACATATAATTTAAGCCCACAAGCATTAAAAGTGAAAAGGAGCATTTTTAATGCTGAAAGTGCAATTTCCAACAAAGGTGTCAATAAACTACACTTAGGGAGAAGAGAAGAAAATGACTAACCTAAGTAACTATTTTATTTTGATCATTCTCTGAAAATTAAAGAAAAATAATTGTTAGCAGTTATTTTAATCTAGTTATTTAATTTGTTTTTCACAAGGATGTGCTTTAAAAATTCTGAGACAATGCATATTTGAAGATGGCAAAATTGATAAATACATTGTTCATGATGAAAGTCAATGTACTTACATGTAAAGAAAGGTAGAAGCTTGATTTAAAACGAGTAGTGCCAGTAAGAACTTATTGTTATTTCCTGGATCTGTCTTCTGAGAGTGAAGACACCCTGTGAGAAATGAGCATACCAATCTCCTTAATATTGATTTCTAAATCCATTCTCAAATAAAAGGAATCAAATCTCCTGAAAGAAATAGTTGATTCCACCTTGGCCACTGTAGCTTAGTTGATTGGAGTGTCATCCTATAAACCAAAAGGTCACAGGTTCAATTTCTGTTCAGCGCACATACCTAGGTTGTGAGTATGGTCCCTGGTTGATGTGCCAGAGGCAACTGATCAATGTTTCTTTCTTACATCAGTGTTTCCCTCCCTCTCTCTCCCTTACTTTACCTCTCTCTAAAGTCAGTGAGCATGGCCTTGAGTGAGGATAGATAAAAAGAAGGAAGGGAGGAAGGCAGGAGGAAGGAAAGAAGGAATGTTTGATTCCAGAACAAAGAAAATGCAAGATGAATCTGGAATATCTTATGGTACACCTAAAAAAATTAAAAAAGTAGGAAATGCTCAAAATGTAAAGGGAGAATTTCAAATATTATGTTTGTAAGATTCATATATGTTGATACATGTGGCTATGCTTTATTCATTCTAATTGCTGCATTATTTCCTACTGTAAGAGTGTGCCTTAACATGCATTCCCTTGTTGATGAGTGGGCGTTTGGGAAACTTCCAATTTGGGTCTACTAAGAACTGTGCTGCTATGCATGGTTTTGTACATGTATTTTGAAAAATGTGTACACATCTCTTCTTAGTATTATTTAGAAGAGGGTCTGCTAGCTCAGAGGGAATACATACATTCAGCCATGATAGGTCATAGATACCACCAAACAGTACCCCAAACTGGTTGCCCCAGTTTATTTTCCTACTGATGGTACATGAGTTACAATTGCTCTATATTCTTTCCAAACCTTACAGTTCTGAATTTTAGAGAAGTTGGTAAAAGAATTATCTCCAAGAAATGACAGTTAATTGACATCTGACCTCACAACAGTTACTCTGGAAGCCAGAAGATAATAGAAAATCTACCTGCAAACCAATCCCCCAGCCTCCTCCCTTGGCCTAGCAAAGCTACCTGTAACTCTTGTAGCACATAACTCCTCACCTCAAAACTATACAATAGCTTTGCATCTCATTTTAAGTTTAAAGAATACTTAATATCATAAAATAAAATCATAATAAATGGTCCTCTCTTTTTGCTTCTTTCCACCTGCCCTGACTACCTAGATTTTCTTAGTCTTCCTTGATCATACGTCATGCATGTTCTCAACCCAGGTCCTTTCCTTGGCCAGAAAACTCTTCCCCCAGATGTCCAGGTGGTTTCCTTATTGAGTCTTTTCTCAAATGCCTAAGGAGCAACCATCCTATCACTCCCTATCCCCTTTCCTGCTTTATTCTATTTCTTAGAATGAATCTCCATCTACATGGCATCTGCTTTTTAAATTCCTATCTAATATAATATATACAGAATTATTGTCAGTTTTTGAATCCACCTGTGGCATAACTACAATTTAGAAAAGCTGTTATGAAAATCTTGAATAAAGTAAATTAATGTAACAGAACTTTATATAAAGGTCAGACTTTAAGTTTATAGATACTCCTTTGAAGGAAACTGATCTTAATTCCTCTACTATTTTAAGTATCTCCTTCACTTTGGTTTTCAGTGTTTTAATATTATATGCCTAGTGGTGCTTTTAGATTGTATTTACACTGTCTTGCATTCATAACCATTCTCTTTTTTATCTTTGAATGTGTGCATCTTCATTCTATAGTTTCTGTCTTGATTTATCTTTTTTCTGTTTGTTTTATAGTTTTTTTCTCTTTTTAATTTTTATTTCTTATTTATTTATTTATTTTAAATTTATTTTAATTGTTGTTCTTGTATAGGTTTCTGTCTTTTACTCCCAACCAAGCCCACCACCCCAGCCCTCCCCACCTCCCTCCCATTCCACCCCCCTAGTTTTTATCCATGTGTCCTTTATACTTGTTCCTGTAAACCCTTCCCCTTTTCCCCTGATCTTTCCTCCCCTCTCCCCTCTGGTGACTGTCAGTCTGTTCTCAATTTCAGTGTATTTGGTTACATTTTGCTTGTTTGTTTGTTTTGTTGTTTAGGTTCCTATTAAAAGTGAGATCATATGGTATTTGTCTTTCACCTCCTGGCTTATTTGACTTAGCATGATGCTCTCCAGTTCCATCCATGCTGTTGCAAAGGGTAGGAGCTCCTTCTTTCTTTCTGCTGCATAGAATTCCATTGTGTAAATGTACCATAGTTTTTTGATCCATTCATTTACTGATGGGCACCTGGGTTGCTTCCAACACTTGGCTATTGTAAATTATGCTGCTATGAACATTGGGGTGCATAGGTTCTTTTGATCTGGTGTTTCAAGGTTCTTAGGATATAACCCTAGCAGTGGAATTGCTGGGTCAAAAGGCAGATCCATTTTTAGTTTTCTTAGAAAATTCTGTACTGTTTTCCATAGTGGTTGTACCAGTCTGCAATCCCACCAACAGTGCACTAGGGTCCCCTTTTCTCAACACCCTCTCCAACACTTGTTGCTTGTTGCTTTGTTTATGATGCCCATTCTGGCTGGTGTGTAGTGGTATCTCATTGTGCTTTTAATTTGCATCTCTGATAGCAAGCAATACCGAGCATCTTTTCATGTGTCTCTGGATCCGCTCTATGTCCTCCTTGGAGTAGTGTCTCTTCAAGTCATTAGCCCATTTTTTAATTGGGTTGCTTGTCTTCTTAGAGTGGAGTTGTATAAGTTCTTTATATATTTTGGAGATTAAACCATTCTTAAAATTGTGGATTGATGGGTTTTTATAAATTTAGGGAATTAAGCAGCTTATGTTTTTAAATACATTCATTCTTTTTACCTTCTCTGTTATCTTCCTCTGGAACTGTAGTTACGCATGCTTAAAATCTTTCTACCACATACCATATGTTTTTTTTCTCACTTTGCTGTAATTATCATCTCTATATTTTCATTGTATTTCTATTTTGATATATTCTAATTATTAACCTTCAAATTCCCTAATCCTCTGTTCTGTTATATCCTGAATATTTACTTTTACTAACTGTATTTTTAAATATATTTTATTGATTATGCTATTACAGTTGTCCCATCCCCCCCTTCATTCCCCTCCACCCAGCACACTCCCTCCCACCCACATTCCCCCTGTTAGTTCATGTCCATGTGTCATAAGTTCTTTAGCTTCTACATTTCCCATATTATTCTTGCCCTCCCCCTGTCTATTTTCTACCCACCATCTATGCTACTTATTCTCTGCACCTTTTTCCCCTCTCTCCCCCTCCCATTTCCCTGTTGCTAACCCTCCATGTGATCTCCATTTCTGTAGTTCTGTCCCTGTTCTAGTTGTTTGCTTAGTTTGCTTTTGTTTTAGGTGTGATTGTTAATAACTGTGAATTTGCTGTCATTTTACTGTTCATATTTTTTATCTTTTTTTTCTTACTGTATTTTTTATTTCTAAGAATTATTTGCTTCCTTTTTTATGGATTCCAATTGCCTGGTAAAATTCCGTATTTTTTATCTTTTTTAATAAAAATGTTAGTTATATTTTAAGCCCATTTTTGAAAATTCCAGTGTCTGAATCACCTGTGGATTTATTGCTTTATATTCTTCATAATTTTTGTCATTTAACCTATTTTTTCCTATTCTTGATCACTGTTATTGAATGCAATATGCATGAATGATGACAAAGGCTATGGATGGTATTTTATTTCTCCATAGCAGATTGAACTTTCTTCATCTAGGCAAAAGGAGTATAGGCAGATTATCATTTTCTAGCTCAGATTTATCTATTTTTCCCCCTTTTACTCCTTGGACTTACCTCTTTCTGGGTCTGAAATGAAAGACTGAATGTTTGCCATACCCTCCACTCTTGTCAGGCTGTGATAGCAAATTTTCATCTTCCAGCAAGGTGAATATTCCAGAAACTCTGGTTAGTGTCATAGCCTTTTGGTATTGGTTTCAACATTACCACCATCTCACCCACTGCATGTACTGTTTAGGAATTGGGAAACACCTCAACATAATTTTGTGTAGAATTTCAGCCTCATTTAATTGTAAATATTTCCAAAAGTGATATTTTTTAAATCCCAGTTGCCTTTGCTTTTCTCTGATACATTCAAACACATTTTTTTAAAAAAGTCATCTTGTTTCAGTTCCTGCAAGAGATTTAGTCTAATACAAACTAAATAAAAAATCTCTCTAGAAATATACCTTGGGGTAACATCTGAAGCTATTTCAAATAAGAGAAAATTGTGCTGAATGGGGTCTGAGAAATGAGCAAAGATATTTCTTCTATTTCCAGACCAAAAATTTTAATGAATAATGCTAATACTTTTTTTTTCCTTGAGTCAGGTTTTTAATTATAATATCAGAGAACCTGCTGATACCCTATAGTTACCATGACGATCGAAACTTTTCTTGATGTGCCTTGGTGGTTTACATAAATACATATGGACGCACACTTTTTTTGTAATAAGAGCAATAGAATTCTCCTAAAAAACAAAACAAGCAAAAAGCAAATATTTCTCTGTATTAAGCAAAAAAAAAAAAAAAAAAAAGCAACACTTGCAACATAATTTGTCATAATTTGCCTCAGTGAAAAATGAAAATACAGGGCCCTTGTTTAAAAATTAAAATATTTAAGATACCTACAACAGAACATTATTTTATAATATCAAGTACTCCTTCATTTCTAAGGTTTCTAAATTGGCTAGAATATATGCAATGCTAAAAACTTCCCCTCATGACCTAATTGGTGTGGCTCAGTTGGCTGGGTATTGTCCCACAAACCAAAGAGCCACCTGTTCAATTCCTGGTCAGGGCACATGCCTGGATTGTAGGTTTGGTCAACCAATTGATGTTTCTCTGTCACATCAATATTTCTCTCTCTCTCTTTCTCCATCTCTTCTCCTCTCTCTAAAAATAAATAAATTTTTAAAAGTAAAAATAAAGATTTCCGTTAATGTAACGTTCTAAATGATTTCACTAATGATTAGTCGTATGGTGCCCAATCTGATATGTAAGCAGTAATGTATAATTCACTAGGGGAAAAATTCCATATCGTGACAATATGTATAAGATGAATTACATTTTTAAAGGATATATGTGACTGTGTAGGAAAACAACTTACACCTTTCTCATCATAGTCATAAAAATATAAAAAACATATTTATATTTTTATCAACATTTATATGAAATATTTCTTGAGCACTAGACTTTTTCAGACAATAAACAAATATCCATGAGCAAGACAGATATGATCACTGCCTTTATGAAACTTAAAATACTAGCAACAAAGATTAGAAGCAAAAAAGGAATAACTGTAATGATAGCTTTGAGGAGAGTATAGAGTTCTATGCGCATGTAACAGGATCTTAGAAACAAAAAATTGCTTAGCAAATAATGAAGATGCTAAATTGATGTATTTCATATTTGCATTACAAGTTATCTGAAAGATTATGCAGACAATTAATCTTGTTAAGCTATTTGGTATAGTCAGCACCGATGGATGTGAGAGTGGCTAGCAAAACAGATCTGGAACAAGGCCAAAAGAAAGGATTTGGTGTATTTGGCATCTAAATTAGACTAAAACTAAATTTTAAGCTACAGGGTCATATTTAGGGTGCTTTCTACATTTGGTGTAGTCATTTGGTGTATTCATTTGGTGCAGCTCACCTCTAATTCAAAAAAGAATTTTTTTCATCTGTCCCTGACTTCTGGCTTGGTCAATAGCTTGGGTGATTGGCTCTAAACTTTTAGCCCAGACTGATAACATAATCTTCAGCTCCCGCAGTTTGCAACTTTTTAACCCTTTAAGCTCCAACAGCTAGCTGAGTAAGGTGCTCTAATTCAAATGCAGACTCAATTAAAGTTCATATTCAAATCCTTTGATTGCTACCTCTGTATCACTAAATACCATTTTCTATGTTCTTTATTTATCATTACTAGAAACTATCTCCTGACTTACTGTCATGATAGCTAAGACTTTAGATCAGATTCACCATTCCCTCACTATTCATTTTCTGTGTTCTTTTAGTATATTTAAATTATATACTAAAATCTCTGTTTCTTGCCTTATCTGGTCTACATAGTACCTCTTGACTTGCCTCTCAGTTACATAAAGGGAACTTCTTCCTCCAATGTTCCTTCTTCCCACCATTCAATTCATTTTCTGGCAATTAGCCTTTGCTTTTATGTTGTTTAGGTTGGCAAAAATCTATGTTGTCAAATATTGAAAACTTCAATCAAAGAGAAAACCAATAACTCTTAAAATGTTGGGATTTTTAACCATGTCACTTGTATAGCCACTAGTATACTGATGAAAACCTTTCTTCCCCGTAGGTCCAGTGTCATAGCTTTGAGGTATTTAAGAATATAACTTACATCTTGTTAAGGTAGATTCCATTTTGTCCTACTTCATCAAGGACGAAAAAGTGTGGTTCATGGGGTTATTTTATATTTGAATCAGATTTTTCTTTCTCTTTACAAAATTTCTAATCACCTTCATGGTGTCTTTACTGAGTGAGGTTTCTTGAGCACAGACTACTCCATCTATTCCTTTGTCTCTAATGTCACTTTTCAAGTCATTTTTTAAATTTCATTGAACTTACGTTCTCATTCAGATGTTTCTTTCAAAACCTTCTTTGCTCATATACCAAGTTGCCATTTCCATGTTGCTGGAATTCTAGATGAGTTTCACTAAAGACTTCCTTTATTTTTACCTTTCACCGACATTGTTCAAACATTCTCAAATAAGAAATGACAATAAGGAGGTAGAGTGAGGAGGAGGGAGAAATGGGCAGTATAGAAGACAGAGGAGAAGAGAAAATATGTGGGAGGTAAAATAATTTGAGCCTGGTGGTCCTGGTAAATATAGAATTCTAGGTTCCAAATCATCTTTTGTAATAGAAATGTTGAAGATATTACACAATTTTTTGTAGGTTTTTCTGTGATTGATGAACATCTGATTCAATTGACCTGTGCTTTCTCTCTAGACACTTCCTGCTCTACAATTTCAAAGCCATGTATCAAAGTGCAGATTTATTTATATTTTCCACCTATTCTCAAGGGCATTTAGTAGGTCATTTCTATTGTGAGACTTGTGATTCTCCCCGAGCATTTATACATCTCTTTCTACATTGATTATTTTCCCCATTTTTCTCCTGTTCTCTCTCAAATTCATGTCACTTATACACTAACACTATTGGGGTGAAGCATTGTGGCTCTTTTCTCTCAAAATCAATCTCTCTTGGCTTTAATAATTTTTTAACTCTATGTATAAGGAAAATTCCTTACCTCATTTGCTGATCTTTTAATTTTTTTCTTTGCCTAATAAATACTTAGTTTTAAAGCTCTCTTTTCCTACCCACCCCCTTTCTGTTGTTCTTTTTACATAACATTGTCTGTCTTTATGAAATCAATAAATTCTTGAGTTGTTCCAAAAATATAACTGTAAGATATTCACATTTTTCTGGAAGTCTACAATTCTAATCGTCTTCATTCTTTTTATTGTTCTTTGTTCATCTTGGTTTTTCCTTACTGTGCTGCTGATTTTCATTATATGTGCAGCAGTACGAATAGAAATTCATATTTAAACATGTGGACAGAAAAAGTTCTAGGTAGCTATTAGGATAAACAGAACAAAATTCTATTTAACTTGAGGGTCTCTGAAAGTTTAGATAGAACAGTATTTTAAACTCTGGATTCAGAATCTACCCTAGGATCCTTAATTCTTTCAAGAATTTTGGTGAATTTTTGATGAGTCCTATGGTACTGCACTCACCTGGGTAGGTAAAGTCTGAGCTGCTCCACCTCTGCCCTCAGGTCAACTAACAGGGCCATAGGACAAGAAGAATAAGCAGAGGGGAGCCGGCACTAACGCCATCCCTGCGGTTTTCTGCCATGTATTGTTTTCCCACAGACCTGGATCCAGAAGTCTTTCTGGCCCTGTGCTAGCCAGATAGGCTCATTACCTGCCTAAATCTCTTGAATGTTTCCTCTTGCCACTTCCTCCACTTCCTCACCAGTAAAGAAGAATCCACCATCTCTTATTCTGACGTAAGTGGGTTTAAATATGTTACCCATTCCCAACCGCTCATACATCCCCAGATTTTTGACTGTGACAAGTGCATTTTTATTTGTTTATCCTCATTTTAAATGTATCTAAAGAAGAATAAAAGAAAATATATGCTTATATCCCTCATCAACAATTTATTATTCTACTTTATCCACTCCTCTTTACAAATTACATTTTCTAATTCTTCCCTTTCATGATCATTCTTAAAATTAGCAAAAATACAAGTTCCTAATTCCACCAAAGAAAGCATTTAATTCTGTTAGTTTTACATAACCCTCATTATGTTGAAATCATTGCTTATATAGAAACAGCACAGTAATTTGCACCCTTTCTAAAAATTCATCATTTGTTCTGTCATCATTTCTTTTTAAATCTCTTTCCTTTGCCCTGGGACTAGTTTTTGTCTTAACACAAGCCCTGTGATACTTCCTACCACAGTCTACTAGTAGTAAGTTTTCTCATTCATTCTCTTTTATCTGTAAATGTTCTTTTTATCATTAGTCTTGGCTGATATCTTAGGGGCATATAACCATCAGTGTTATTATCACTGACCAAGTGAAAAATATTTTCCAGTATCTGGCCTCTATTGCAAATATAAATCTTGCTATTGGTCTAAATTTTTATAATGTCATTTTTGTATTATCTACCTTTCTCTTTGTTGTAAAAGATCCTCTTTTACTCTGATTTTCTACACTTTTACTATAATGTGTGTATACCTAAGAGGAAATATCTATACTTAGACACATATATAGGTATATAGAGATATAAATGTCTATGTATCTATTTATAGAAAAATAATTCATGGTTACTTGAGGATTAATATCTTTCCACAATTCTAGAAAATTGCCAATTAATTTCTCTTCTAATATTGCCTGTCTCAAATCTCTTATTATTTAATTTCTATTATACTAACATTATGACTTTTCATTCTAATTTTGATATCTCTAAATCTCTTCTGTTCTGATTTCTTTTAGAAATGGTAATACTTGCTATGATGGCAGTGTTAGCTAGAGCTACAATGATGATCATATTTCAGCATGTGTATCAGATCAATATGTATACATCTTAAATTCAATGTTATGTGTTAACTATGTCCCAAAGACTCTAGGGGGGAAATCCCTAAGGGCTAAGTTCAGGTGAATTATTTAGAACTATTATTTATTTATTTATTTATTTATTTATTTATTTATTTATTCTTACAGAGTTTTTGAGAACTTTCTTAAGGTTTTTTTTTTTCCTGAATTTTTAACTTAAAATAGCTGTGTTTTCATTTATTGAAATTCTATTGATTATATCACCAATTTATTTGTCAGTTTTCCTTTTGTCTATCTTTTTGATTGAATTATTTTCTTTTATGGACATATAAGCTTACTTATGGTACTTTTCAGATTTTTCTGTTTCTGAGGCTCATTGGAGCTGTCCCTCCTTTTTGCGTGTATCTTCCGGCTCTGCCTCATTGTGCATTATTTTTATTGTGAGCTAATCTTCAGTGGAGATTGCTTAAATTGTGGAAAACTCTGAGGTGTAAATTGTGGAAACAGCTTACATAGCAGGTTAATTTATCATATTACTATCTCAATTTGGCACTATAGGTTCAGACTCTCAAATTTTTGGTAGCATAAGTTAGAAGTTTGATTTTTTCCCACAAGTGACACCTTGTTGTTGTTGTTATTTTTTTGGGGGGATGGTTTTTTTCTTCTACACTGTCCTCCTAGAGAACCTTGGCCTTCAGTAGAGATTAGCATCCTTCAGTGCTCCTTGGTCAGTGAGTGAAAAGGTTCTATTCTCCTGTAACTCATGAGAATCTGTGTAGGAATCATACTTGAAGTTTCCTGCTGTGTTCAGAAACAAAGGCTTATTTTATAATTTTATCCAGCATTTTAGGATCTTAGAGTAGAAAATCGTTTCATCAGTTCAGCATATTGTCAGATTGTTCTCTAGGTAGCTTACAAATTATTTAACCTTTCTAACTCTGTTTCCCCAAATGTATAGAAAACTTGGTTCTAAATTTGACTTACTTTTTCTTTAAATAGTAAGATTACAATGCTTTAGGCTTGTGGGTCATACGGTCTCTGTCATAGCTCATTAACTCTGACATTAGAACATGAAAGCAGCCAGAAATAATATACAACTAACTGGGTAAGTCTGTTTTCCAATAAAACTTTATTTACCAAAATAGCCATTTAAGATAGATTTTGCCCATGGGTTCCTATTTTCTGACCCCTTGTTGGATCACAGATTCTTATTCTAATGTGAAATATTAGAATATGATTAATACAATGATTATTAAAATATTAGAATATGATTATTAAAATATACAAGACTTTTTGTAAGCTTATTTGTGTCTGTACGGATGTGGATAAAAGTGTGTTTGATGTGAGAGTATGTGCACACATCTATAATTTTTTCTCTGGGGAAAGTCAGATCTTTCTTCAAATGTTTGAAAGATCCAACCAAGGTTCTAAAAACATTAGTAAAATCATGGAAATAAACCTGAATTCTAAAACACTAGAACTCTCTGATAGTATTTCTTTAAAACACATTCCCTTTCCAGCATACGAATACTTCTCTGTATTTAAAACAACTTTTTAATGTAATGTTCTGGGTCCCTTTTCACCTTAGTGTGAGCATGGACACGGCTGAGAAAGCAGGTGGGTGATATGTGGAAGGCAGGTTGATAAGGCATGATGCCAACATGCTTTTTGAATAATTCTAACCCTGCCATGACATTTAAAGAAATTAAGGTCAAGTTATTGAACAAAATACTTCCTCTCTCAGTAATTTCAACTGCTAATTTTAACCTCCTATCAGCAAAACTACACTTGATGTTCAGCTCCGGATGCAGAAACCAAACTACCAATCTGGACTCACTCTATTATTTTCATCATTAATTATTGGCTCCAAAAATAAAAAATGGTGCAACCAAAGCTTAACCTTCTAAATAAAATAGAAGCTTTTCTTTTTTCTTTTATTTTATGATCACCTGGTCTAAGCTAGATCTACTAGTAAACGCAGATGTTTATTTCTGGTTTTCAGTCAAAGTTTCTGTTCATGGCTAATAGAAGCAGGTCATCACTGGCAGGTATTTTGGCTTAACTAGTTTCTAATAGAATAAAAGTCAATGATGTTCTAATAATTTATTTCTGAGCTTCTGGAATGATTTAATGCTCTTATCTATGAATTGTTAGTTAATCATTAACCACCACAAATAGTACTATATGATTCTGTCATCTGGAAATCTAGTTGGAAATATTAAACTAATATTTAAGTGCAATGTAACAATAGGTATTCATAAAGTTTAAAAATCCAGCATGGTGCACTCTCTGATAATCAACAATATCATTTATCACAATTTGAATAGTATCTTTTTTAAAAAATAAAGAAATTAAGATATTCTTAGAAAAATAGATTTCAGAATCATCTTTTAGTATTTTGTAACAACCAAAGCATACTGTTTATATTAATACATAATAGGCCATAACATATTTCTTTTTAAAGAACATAAAAATTAAAAAATACAAATTAAAAAAAAGAGTAAAACTAAATCTGGAATTCCAGCTCATCTAATTTTTATGGTACTTCTAGAGTAATTTTAGACAGATTGTTTGAATACTTTATCTTGTTCTTCTCTTTATTAAAAAATATATTTAATTATATATTATATTTGTATAAACAAATAGATATGTATACATGTCTATATACAAATATTATTACATATATTAATCAATATTAGTATAAGTTTATGTATAGTAATTTGTATATATATGAATTTTTACATATTTTATATGCATATTACTAATTATAGCTAGACAGTGTGGGGAAATTATAAACAATTCCCAGCTAATGATGTAGTTTTATTTTGGGGGGAAAAAATTCAAAATTCAACTTAATTTTCATTGAATCTGGGTTCCACAGGTTAGTAAAAAGTTTGCATTAATCTAAGGCTTGAATGTACAAAATTCTACAAATAGTACTGTTAAATCCAAGAAGCAGAATGTAGTCTGAAATAAAATGTCAGCTTTAAAAGACCAAGTTACACTGACAACATTTATCTATCACATTTTATGAAAAAGTAAACAAGTATTGTTTAATTAGATGGCTGAGGACATTATTAGTCACAGGGCAGTCCATAGCCAAACAGAAAAGATATAAAAATATGTAATAACCATTTTAAATAATTTTAATATGAAAAGTGAATAGGGTTGTGAATTGTAACTAAGCTTTCTGTAGAGAAATAAAAACTTTAAATCTTTAAATGGAGTTCTGCTTAAACTTCTATTCTGAGGGTAAAGCCTTTATTAAAACTATTAACCCTTCTATTTCAGATGGATTTCAAATCCTTTTCTTCATTTTCTGTGTTGATATTACTCAGCAAAGATGATCTAATCACTAGCTTTAAATTTGCAAGTCCCAAGAGAAGCCTACTACCTTTACATTTCCCCCTTATAGCTGCATATATTTTATAGCTTATGGAAAATAAGGAAGGTGGTGGCCAAATGGAATTGGGAAAGGAGAGAAAGTGCCTTTCATTACTGCGATATATTTGAAAAAATGTCCTGTTAGTCCACCATTCAAGAATTCAGAGTAAAGATATTCATTACAAAGTAGATCTTGTAAAAAAGGCAGAATAGAATTGAAAGACTTGAAATAAACTGAAGTGTTTAACTTTACCACAAACCTCCATTCATGTTCATTCATTGATCTAACTAGTTAATTTATCTCGACTAAGGTTTATTTATTACTTATACAATGCTAGACTCTACACTGGAAGTAAAGATTAATAAATGAATAGAAGAAACATATACCTCCACTATTCTACAGCTTGGATTCTAGTGGAAGAAGTCAAGCAAAGAGGTAATACAATATACATATAATGTGTTAGACGGTAATGAGTGTTCTGGGGAAAACAACAATGTAGAGAAGAAGGTCAGGCACTGTGTTCAGGCAGTGCCTGGGAGAGACAAGAGGATCTATATGGGTGTTACAGCAAAGACCATGAGGAATGGTGTGAGTATTCAGGTTTTTTTGTGAAGACCTACAGAAACAGAGATAAGGTCCATACTAATAAACCTGGTAGTCTCAAGGTTAATACTCATTTTCAAGACATGAAAAACACCTTTGGTGAACACTTGCATTTGGTTTTTAATCTTTCAACTTTTCCCAATGACCTATGGGAGCTAATTTTCTTTTTCCTGTTCAACTCTGCTTTAATAGAATTTTTATGTCAATTATTGACCAGCACAGGCCCTGATACAGTATTTACTGGGTGTGAGATTTTCAGTTCCTGATTTTTTGTATATGATAGAATACTGTGAAGTGTATAAAAGGTTTGAGATTTTACCCTACTTCCAAGCTAACATTTAGCCTGCCACAGTTTTATAGATGTTGGCAGGAGATATAAGACTCCTGGACCAGAGACAAAGCACTTTATTACTTAAGGCTCAGCGGGCAGTACAATGTGGTTGGGGTGGGTTAGAACACTACTGGTTTTGTAAAAAGGCCTCTGCAAAACATGCTTTACCTGATTTTCCCCACAAGGAGACATTAACAACCTGGTAAGAATATTCATCTGCCTTCTGCCCCAGAAGGAGAAACACCACCTCTCTCTTCCAAGGCTATACAAAAATCCTTGAAAAAAAAAAAAAGAAAAAGAAAAAATAAGCCTGGAACAAAAGCTGTCAGTTGCTCTTTCTAAGATGTGTAGAATCATAAAAGGTCTGTGGAGAATTGTCTGCCAATAGCTTCTCAATTCTCACTGTCCAAGTGCCAAGACTTTCATGCTACCATTGAGATTTGCAGCCCTGACTCACTTCTCTCTTAGCCTGAGTGTCTTAATCCCTATCTCCATTTCCCTGTTTCTAGGGGCTTTCCAAATCCAATGTTCCATATATGTTATTCTTATAATAAAATTTAATTAAAATTATATTAAAATATAACAGATGACATGTATCTTATAGGAGTTTGAAGTAGTAAAGTTTGATTTTAATATCCTAAACTTCTACTGTAATAACTTTTTATTATGTATATACACATTTCACATCAAAACATTAATCTTTTAACTTTATTTTTATTGTGAACACTATTGCAGATGTCCCTATTTTGTCCCCCTTTGCCCACCTCCACTCAGCCTCTACACCCCCTTCCTGCTGGCCATCGCCACACTGTTGTCCATGTCTATGGATTATGCATGTGTGTTCTTTGGATGATCCCTGCACCTTCTCTTATCCAGCCCCCCAAAACCTCTCCCTTCTGATAATATCAGTCTGTTATGTGTATCAATGCCTCTGTTTCTGTTTTGTTGGTTCATTTATTTTGTTCTTTAGATTCCACATATTAGTGAGATCATGTGGTACTTGTCTTTCTCTGATTTGCTTATTTCACTTAGCACAATGCTCTCCAGGTCCATCCAGGCTGTCATGAAAAGTAAGATTTCCTTCTATTTTATTGTCCCTTCGTATCCTGTTGTGTAAATGTCCCATAGCATTTCTTATCCACGCATCTACTGATGATCACATGGGCTGTTCCCAGATCTTGGCTATTATAACTTCTTTATATGTTTTATTACATACTTTCTTACCTTAAGAAGGGATATGAAAAATAACTTGTTCTGTGGTAGTAATAATTGATAACAGATTGAATTAATTACCACTTCGAGGACATTTGTGTTTTAACAAGTGTCAAGATATAACCAAAGGGAACTGTCATTATTTGCATTAACACTAAAGGTTAATGGAAAAGTTGTTTTGAGTCAGCGTGCACTTTTTGTGACATTATCTGTTGGACTCTGAATATGTGCGTGGCCTTGACAGCATGGAGCCAACCCGAGCAGCCCTGACCTGCTCCGTCCAGAGTAGCACTGCCTTTTTCTATTGTATCCTGAATCCCCACCAAAGAGCTCACTGAATTAACAGCTTAGCAGTTTAAGGAAGGCTTAGCAGTTTAAGGAAGGCAAACATCTTCAACAACAAAAAAAAACATCTGAAAGTCACTGGTCTAATTTATTTATGACTTGGAGCTGTACTTTACATTCTTTCCTTTTCTCTCCTGTTGTCTGTTAAATATGACTAATTAAGGAAACAATATTTGGAACAAATCATTTCTACCTATATTCCCTGTTAACCATAGGACTAAGTTTTTAAATTCAAATCTACCTCAGTAAAATCTGGAAAAATTCACTTAATTCATGGTGATTTAGTGATTCTATATTTTGGAGAACAAATGTTGGATAAAGTGTGTAAATACATTTCTAAATATTCAGATTACCTAAGCAGACTATTTCTTTCAAATTAGCATCTACTGCTAATTTCTACATAATTAGAGAAGACATTGTCTCTATTTAGTGTAACAGAATGCAGTGTTTGTGACAATCTTAAGAATATGACTTCTGAGTTGTACAGTCATATATCATGAACATAATTAATAGCAATTTGTATTATAACTTTTTTCAAAATAAAAATTGGTTCTTTTTTTATTACTGTATTCCCAGAATACCCAATTACTTCACCACAACAAAAGAAAGACTTAATTCTCCTTTCTATGTTAGTGACTCAATTATCAAAACTGTATGACAGAAAGAAATTTAATTATAATATGCAGTAGAGAGTTAATATTCTTCAGAACATTACATATATATATATTCAGGATATTATATAATATACATACACACACTTGTGTTTTCTTTAAGACTTATTTTTTCTTTTCTAAAATAATGCATTAAAAAAGAACTGGCTTCCCCTCACCACCAAGTAATTATGTTGTTGAAGTCTAAAGCTAATTTTAATATGATTGCTGTAATTAAGAAAAGAAACTTTTACAGTTACTTCAACAGTGTCAGTGTTTTCCATGTTCATAAGAAATTCAAGCTGAAGAATTGGCAGTCTACAGTACATTCTTCTTGGTCAGGCTTGCGCCATTGACCCTCACCTTCAGGGAATGTTTGCCTTTAGTCTTCATGATCATTTGCTAAATACATGGTGATAATCAGTCTGCTTTGGTTGACAGCATCAAGTCCTGTCCAAGACTACTGTGCATCCCTCCAGGAGTCTCATAAATAAATCACTGTCACTTCTTCTACTGCATAATAAGCCTGGAAAATCAATATGCTTCCCTTTGTGTGTAGGCTTCCAGGAAGATTTCTCTTAAATACTGTCAAGCTGCCTGATAACTGAACTAGTTCCAATTTTAAGCATATAAAGTTGCCATATTGGGACACATTGTAAAAGCAAAATATAAATACAAATTCAACCTGGATTTTAAAATCACCATATGTATTTGTAGGAGTGCTCCTGCATGGAGGACTATACGCCCTACAAAGTACATAGCATGTGTCCTTCTGTCCTGAGTCCTCTGACAGCTTCCTCTATGTATCTCTGAGCTAGTTCTTCAGATAATTGTAGTGATGGTTTTATATTTGCCTTTGATTTTGCTTACCTTTTATATTTTTGTCTCATATAAAATGAAAAATAGTTAAAGTTCAAAAGTGCTCCTTTATTAGAATATCTTTGTGGTCTTGAAGTAGGCAAAGACTTATTAAATATGACATTGAAAGTAAGCACTGAATATCATGGTAAAAATATTAATTGATCTGTGTGCAAGACATGGGTCTCAAACCATTCATAACTGCATCTGTCAATGAAAAATTTTAAACAACTCAAATTCCCCTTAACAGTAGGGTGCATAATAAACTATATTTTATTTATAGAATGGAATACAATGAATACATCACATAAACTCAGGAACTGTTGCTACATTCACCAACATAAGTGAATCTCACAAACATAATCTTGAATAAAAGAAGCAAACATATTGAATAAAAAAATCCAGACTCAAAAGCATATATCTCGTATGATTACATGAAATAAAGTGAAAAGCTAAGCAATGGTGTTTAGGTGTTTTAAGAGCTATAAATAAATGCAAAGAAATAGTTGTTATAAATGGCAAGATAAAGAGAACATTAAATAGGAGATCACAATTGAAAGAGATTTTGAGAAGGACTATGGTGTGCTGATCGTGTTCTCTTTCTTAAGTGTCTAGGTTAAACACATATTTACTTGGTGATATTAAGCTGTAAAATTCTGTGTTCTCATAATTCATTACATTCAACATGTAATGGGTTAAAACAGAGAGAGAGAACAATAAAAAAAAGGACAAAGAAGCAAGAGAGAAGAGGATCTGAGTTCTACTGTGGTAATTAGCTGGTGTGTGGGATATTAACTTTCATATATTTAAATTTGGGTTTCCAGGCCCAAACTTAATCCTAGTTCATCTTAACAATATATTCAGAAAATCTCTAAAACCTGGCTAAGTTGTCTGTTAATAAAGTGCACACTTATTAAAGAGAGAACTGCAAAATGAATCACTAGAACCAAACATGACATCAATAGTTTTGGCTGGCCAATATCGATTTTCACTTCAGAGACGTCCACATTCCCTTGTTTGTTTCCCCAGAGTCCTGAAGATGTAAGTTAGAAATACATTGCCAAAAAAGCACTGCATGATCTTTAAGTGTAATTTTAAAAAGAGAAAAATTCCTATGTCTAACTTCTCTATCTCTGGATGCAAATACACTAATGAATCTGATGACTAACTTGTACTATTTTAAGCTCTAATGTTTTCATTCATGATATTGTTATACATTGAATCCAAAATAATCATATGAAATTTGACAGCTAAATGACTATTTGCTATATTGAATTCCATTGATTTTTAAATCTAGGTTAGATTAAAAGCCTGTTGAAGTAAATAACACTTAAATGGAAGCCCATTATGTAAAATGGATAAAAAAATAATGCCATTCCAGTTTTCATTTTGGAAGGTATGGGCAGTAATCAAAACATCAGCCTTGTCTTTCATGATGTAAGAGACCACAATTTGAAAATAATTCTGCTGGTGCACTTTCTGTGCTAGTAGAAGTTCCAAAATTTAAGTAAAAATTGAATGCAACTTTAGTATAATCAGTATAGGAAATTATGAAGTTGGAAATAAGAAAGTATAGTGTTGGGTGACGCAGTCTTCCGCTGACAGCAAACCGTTTATTCTGCTTTTATCTGCTTTGGATTTGTCAGGTGACAGTCAGGACTTTGTAACTGTTTTTTTAAGAACTAATGCTAAATTAGCAATTTCATTCAAAAATAAAAAGTAGCATTTAAAACTGTAAAACCTGAGCTAATTAAGTTTAATGGCAAGGGGAAAGATCACCAGAAGGTGAAATTTAATAGTCACTTATTCATTTATTTGATTTAGGCGCATCTAAAAACTAGCAAAATGTACTAATCTGTGTTAAATTCTCATGAAGTGCAGAGCAAACAAATTCTAGTAGAGAGCTTCTAAAATCATAAAAATCTTGCATTTTATTAAAACCTATTTTTGTTTGGATTTTTAAAAGCTGGCTTTGCTTTTATTATTTATTTATTTTATTTTAATGCATTTAGGTGGCACAAGCTGTTCTATACTAAAGAAAGATCGGTCAGCATTCTTGGCAGGCTACATATTTAGATTTAAAGAACTTTTAGTATGTTTCTATTTCTACTCTCCCAATCCTGCTTTCTTACCTAGCTTAAAGCAATGTCAGCACCAGGGAAGATGATGTAAGGTCAAATAAACAATGTAAAACCTAAATGTAACTTTACTTTAACTAGCACTTTACAATACATTTAGAGATGCTAAAAATATACTTCATATTCTTTCTCTATGCTGATGATGGTATATATTTGGCAAAATATATTGAAATAATTTGACAAAAACAAGGGAGATGATTGATATTTTGTTTATTCATACTGATTGAAGGATAAAAAAGAGATTTAATTTCTCTTAGGTTTTGCTCATTTTTCAAGTTGTGTTATATTTTTTCTCCCCTTACAAGTCACTATATTTTCAAGTTCATAAAAATATTATGACAACTAGTCACCAATAATCAGTTATCATGAATATGATGTTTCATCCTATCAGGGCATATGATCATATTTATTTATTTATTTGTTTATTTATTTATTTCAAATTTCATTTTTTTTAGAGAGAGGAGAAATAAGAGAGAGAGGGGAAGAAACACCATGTGAGAAACATCAGTCGGTTACCTCTTAATCATTTATTTTAATAACCAATTTATTGAAAGAACAATGGTAATATTTGTACAACAAACATATTCCTGTGATAGGTACAAGTTTCTATACCTTATATATTCCAATACCATTATACTTCCTTCACAATCCCATAAGAATCATTAGGAAATTTTCAAGCTTGAAAAAGAATGGTAACCATGTAATTTACTATTTTTTCCACTTTAGAATGTACTAAAAATAAGTTTGCCCCTTTCAAAGTCAGAGAGCACATATTGTTAATATCTTCCTAACATTACTTCTTGTGCTCTTAAAGCACTAACTTTGCCAAAATAATTCACTACCATATTAAAAATATATAAAAATAGAGATACATTTATCACAAAGTAATAGTTTCTTCTTTTTCCTATATTATCATGATTAATTATAAAACACATCACAGAGCTCATATTCTGAAATTTTGTAATGTATAAAATTTTATTCCTAATGGTAGTAATCTTTAAAAAATATTATAGTAAGATCAGCAAAGAAAATTTACAATTAAATTATTCCCCAAAAAAAAAGCCCAACCACAATTATCTTCTGGAGGGTGGGCCTCTTATTGTAACAGGCGTCCCCCACTGGGTGGGTGTTTTAGGAGCCCATCTGTATCCATGTACCAGCTGGTGTTTTTGTGAGAGGCTATGTTCGGCTTCAGTGAATTTTTCTGAAGACTCTTTCAATATATTTGCCCATTTCATGATGGATGATTTACGAGAGCACCTGCCCAAAACATGCAGTTTTTGACCCAAAACAGCATGACTCTGTGCCTCACCCTCCCTATTCACCTGATCTCACCCCAGGGATTTTTGTTGTTGTTGTTTCCCTGGATGAAAAATGTCCTCAAAAAGTTAAACATTTTGCCAATGAGGAGGAGGTAAACCAAAAAATGGCAGAAGCACTAAAAAGCATCAAAATTGACAAGTTCAAAAACTGTTTGGGGCAGTGGAAAAACATCTCGATAGGTATATTGCATCAAATGGAGAATACTTTGAAGTTGACTGAAATTTAAATGTGTAAGAAAAAAATACACACTTTTTTATAAATAAATTCTGGTTTGGGGGGCGCCCCATGGCACATGGTATCACCACGAGACTGAGGCACCAAGTAAAGATGAGGAACTGAAAAGAATCTGACACTTAAAATTGCATTCATCAAGTAGATGTAGATATTAAGTCCTGTTGGTGCTAGTGTATGCCCTTTAAAAATGTAGTTAAATGTATGCATCATATTTTTTCATAGTGAGAATTTTGTAGAGCAACATGAAAATGATAAAACTCCCTTTATTATTCTTTGGAAAAAATGCAGAAAATATGCCCTTTCTCTCCCCTTTTTATTCTTCTATAGATTAAGGCAGTGTTCATCTGTGGAATGAGGTTTACACTTCATATCACCTCCAGAAATTCTTCTTACTTTTATCTTTCAATATGCTTCTCTGGCATTCAGCAAATAGGCTCCCTGTTGACTAATTTAACACCTGCAGATTGGCCTCATTATAAGCATAAAATCTGAATAACTTAGAGATTATAGTTTCTTATGCTCATTCAGAAGATTTTGCCTAGCTCTAAAGTGTTTATCATAGCCAGGAACACACAGAGTGAATTTTGAACTGAACAAGTAAGAATTACTGTTCCCATGTGATGATTCCAAGGGATTATGCTCCCTGATAACTTACTGTTATACTTCTAGAATTGACATTTCACATGTAAAGGATTTTTCTGTTACTCTTTTTAAACCTCCTTAACTTAATTCATATTATTAGACACTGTTAGTGAGCACTAAGGAGAGCCTTCTGCATAGATGGAAGCTGGCAAGTATTATGACAAGTAACATAAACAGAATGTCCAGGAAGTTGGTGATCAACTAGACATCATAAAATTATATGCTACACTACCATTAAAAAGTTATGTGTAAGTAAATACATCCTAATATTGTACAAGTACCTGAGGACACCCAAATTAAAGGAATATTCAAAGTGAAATAGAATTAACCAAGACAGACTTCTTGGAGAAATAAATTCTTAAACCAATAGTTTAAAGAAAATGATGAGCACAGATTGATAAAGGAGAATTGTTTACCTTCTAGTCAGCATTTTTAACAGGTAAAAAAAATATCCTTATTAAGTTCCCTCATGGCATCATTTATTTTTCCTCTTTTAATCCCTTAATACATTTGATTTCTTTCTTTTGTTTTATTATATTGTTAAGGTGTAATGTCCCTTAAGGCAAAGACCACAATGTTTTACACATAATTGTATTGCCATAAATTAACATGGACTCTGACATAGAAGCCAACCAATGGGCATTTGTTGAATTATTTTACAAATAGAGATGGAAACAAATAAGTCTTTAACAAGATTTCACACTAGTAGAAAACTGCCCTCTACACTGCAGATATCTTACTGTTATACCCCAAATTTGAACTCAGGAATGAAACACTTTTCTCCTCCATTTTTGATATACTAATATTTCTTCCTCTTGAAGAATTTGAAGCAGACCTTCTAAAGGCTCTGTATGTGGGCACACATTTTTATTGTCATACGTGAACTTCAAAAACATCAAAGAGCATGAAACTAAGATTCAAAATAAATCAATTTGGAATCACTTTATGAGCCCATATTACTGCCAATAAGCCAACAAAAACACAGAAGCATTGCATTTATAAGATATGGACCCTGCAGTTAAATTGAGTTTAGAGAACGCACATAACCAGCAAAAGCAAGCAAGATTGCAGGATATTGAATCATCCTTCTGGTAGAAGAATAGAGGAAAATAATATTCATACTATTTCTAACTACTTAAACCTGGGTTGTCCAGCTTTTTGGTGTCTCTGAGCCACACTGGAAGAAGAGTTGTCTTGGGCCACACATTAAATCCACTGCAACATGTAATCACCAAAAAAATCTCACAATGTTTTAAGTAAATTTACAGTTTTGTGTTGGGCTGCATTCATAGTCATCCTGAGCCTCGTGCAGCCCACAGGCCACAGGTTGGACACCCCTGAAACTATGGGTATCAGATTCAAACACAGACCTTCAGTAAATAAGAAGAGTTAATGAAACATATTTTTACCTTTTGATATGTGTGTTACTGGTAAGGTTAACAGAAAGTCAATTTTTTTTCTACCTGAAACTTGGAATTTTAATATTCAGTGTGATAGAGCAGAGGTGAGCAAGAGGTCACCTCTGGGCATGAATGATCACCCAGATACCCATGAAAGTGCAGAAATTTCAACTGAGTCTTAAGGAATAAAGCTGAGTGAGGTATGGATGACATCAAAAGAAACACTGTGAGCAAACATATGTCTTGAGGAGAGAGCATTGAGGTGCTTAGGATCCAATTACAGATGCTTTCCGGGAGGATGAGAGGGCAGGGAGAGAGACCGGGATGAATTCTCACCAATTGCATATGCCTGTGTAAATGATAGCAGGCAATTCAAGAAAGGGGATCTTGTCCATCTCGAAATACCTCTCAAGTATTCTTTCAGTAACTGCCCTGGGAAAAGATAATCACAGTCCTGACTTTTAAAACATCTGTCTGTGTTGCACTATTATGAATAGAATAACACATAATGTATGTTTTGTGTTCATCATTTTTCATTCAACATTAAATTCATGGGATTCAGCTATACTGTTGCATAATTTAGATACTTCACCTCATTGCTGTAAAGTGTGTGTGACTATAACACACTAAACTTTGTGTGACTACAACACTTTATGGATCCATTCTATTGTTCATAAATATTTTATTTAGTTTCCAGAGTTTTGACAGTTTCAAAAAGTGCTACTGGTATTAACATTCTAGTAGTACTTTCTGGGAAGCCTTTTTTTTTTTTTTTACACCTGACAGCTATGTAATTTTGTTAATCAATGTCACCCCAATAAATTCAATTAAAAAATAAAAATGAAAGACTTGAGATGAGTGTAGCCCTAAATTTAGAACACAGACATCTGTGGAACCCCCTGTTGGATTTAAGAAAATTGCCATTTGGCATATCAAAATAGCTGGTTGTCTAATGTAGTAACAAACAGAAATTCTACAGAAAAATTAGGACTTCGGCTGTCTTTAAAAATAGCAACAACAACATGTCTCTTTTTTAATGAAACAACATGGAGTCTGTTATTTTTATGTTTTATTTTATTTTTTTATTTCTAATCTATTACAGTTGTGCCAATTCTGGTAAGATTTTGTACATATTATTTTAGGTCTAATCCTAGGAGAATTTCTGAAGCACAGGAAGTGTGTGTATGTCCAGTTTCAGCAGAGACTGAAACACAGAGTATCAAAGGAGTCATATTGATTTCTACTCCTGGCAGCAATGTAAAAGTGTTATTCTCCATGTCCTCTCTAAATCTTAGTATTTTTATTATTATTATTATTATTATTATTATCATTATTATTATTTTGCCATTCTGATGACTTTGTTGTGGCATATCATGGTGGTTTCAATTTGCATTTACCAAAGGATCAGAAAAATTTGTCGTATTTTCGATTGTGTGTATCTACATATTCTCTGTTCATTCTCTTATTTTCTCAGAGTACTATTGAGGGCATATTTCTCCACTTTGTTGACTTTTTATTCTCTTAACAGTTTATCAGCAAAAGTTTTCAGTTTTACTGTAGCCCGTTAGTTAACACTTTTTTGCATTTAGTACATAAATCTTGGTTTCTCTAGAGTCATAATGATATTCACCTAAGTTTTCTCTGAAAGTTGTTTTTCACATCTATATGAAGTATATTTATAATACATTGTGTTGATTACAGTGGCTTTGTAGTATTATTTGATATCAGGAGTTGTAATAGCTCCAGCTTTGCTCTTCTTTCTCAAGATTGCTGAGGCTATTTGGGGTCTCTTTTAGTTCCATATAAATTTTTAGAATATTTGTGCTACATCTGTGAAATATACGATTGGTATTTTAATAAGAATTGCATTGAATCTATAGATTTCTTAGGGTAGTATGGACATTTTAATGATGTTAATTCTTCCAGTACATGAACATGGTATATGCTTCAACTTATTTGTATCTTCCTCAATTTCTACCTGCACTGTCCTATAGTTTTCTGAGTACAAGTCTTTTACTTCCTTGGTTAAATTTATGCCTAGGTACTTTATTTACTTATTTATTTATTTTGCAATAGTAAACGGGATTGTTTCCTTAATTTCTCTTCCCAATAACTCATGATTGGTATATAAAATACCATTGATTTCTGAATATTGAATTTGTATCCTGCTATGTTGCCTAATAATTTAGTAGGTTGAGCAGTTTTAGGTGGAGCCTATACAGTTTTCTATGTACAGTATCATATCACTTGCAAATAATGACAGTTTTACTTTCTCCTTTTCAGTTTGGGTGCCTTTTATTTCTTCTTCTTGTATGATCACTGTAGGTAGGACTTCCAGTGCTCTGTTGAATAAGAGCAGTGAAAGCAGACACCACTATCTTGTTTCTGATCTTAAGGGAAATGTTTTTAATTTTTGCCCATTGTGTGTGATGTCGACAGTGGGTATTTTGTAATTGGCCTTTGTTATGTTGAAATATGCTCCTTCTATTCCTACTTTGCTGAGTGTTTTTATCATAAACGGGTGCTGGATTTTATAAAATGCTTTTTCTGTACCTATTGATATGATCATGTGATTTTTGTCTTTCAATTTGTTTATGTATTGTATCACATTCATTGATTTGCAAATATTATATCACCCTGCATCCCTGGAATAAATCCCACTTGTTTATGGTGTATGATCTTTTTGATGTATTGCTGAATCCTGTTAACTAATGTTGTAAACAGGATCCACCAATTTTCAGGATTTTAGCATCTAAATTCATCAGAGACACTGGCTTGTAATTTTCTTTCTTTGTTGTGTCTTTACATGGTTTTGGAACTAGGATAATACTAGCCTCATAAAATGAGTTTGGAAGTCTTCCCTCTTCTTGAATTATTTTTGGAATAATTTGAGGATAGGTGTTAGATATCCTTTGAATGGTGAAGTTTTCCTGTGAAGCCATCTGGCCCAGGACTTTTGTTTGCTGGGAGTTTTTGATTACTGCTTCTATTCCACTAGTTGTTATTGGTCTATTCAGGTTTTCTGCTTCTTTCTGATTCAGTTTTATAAGATTGTATGTTTCTACAAATTTATCCATTTCATCCAGGTTGTCCAATATCTTAGCATGTAGTTGTTTGTAGTGATTTCTTACAATCCTTTGTATTTCTGTGGTATCAGTTGTCATTTCTCTTCTGACTTTTTTGGGGGGTCTTCTCTCTTTTTTTCTTGATGAATCTGGTTAAAGGTTTGTCAATTTTGCTTATCTTTTCAAAGAACTAGTTCCTGGATTCATTGATCTTTTGAATTGTTCTTTTAGTCTCTATGTCATTTATTTCTGCTCTGATCTTGATTATTTCCTTCCTTCTACTTACTCTGGGATTTGTTTGTTGATGTTTTTTCTAGTTCTTTTAGGTTAGGGTTAGCTTGTTTATCTGACATATTTTTTATCTTCTGTATGTAGGTGTGTAAGGTTATGAGCTTCCCACTCAGGACTACTTTCACTGTGTCCTATAGGTTTTGGGTTGTTTTGAATTAATTTTCATTTGTTCCCAGTTACTTTTTGATTTCTTCCTTGATCTTATTGTTAACCCATTTATGATTTAATAACATGTTTTTTGTCTCTATGTATTTGAATGTTTGTGGGTTTTTTTCTTGAGTTTGATTTCTAGTTTTAAGCCATTGTGATACAACAAAATGCTTGATGTGATTTTAATTTTTCTTGAGTTTATTAAGGCTTATTTTGTGTCCTGCCATGTGGGCTATCTTTCACAATGATTTATGTGCACTTAAGCAGAATATATATTCTGCTTCTTTGGGATGAAATGTTCTGTAAAAATCAACTAAATCTACTTGATTTCATGTGTTGTTTAGCGACACTATATCCTTCTTCATTTTTTTCTCTCGAAGACCTTTCCATTGTTAACACTGGGTGTTAAAATCTCCTACAATGACTATATTGCTGTTGATCTCTTTCTTAAAGTCCTTCAAGATTTTCTTTGTATATTTGGATGCTTCTGTATCAGATACATATATGTTTACAAGGGTTTTATCTTCTTGTTGGACTAATCCCTTTATTATGTCATAACCTTCTTTGTCCCTTGATATAGTGTTTGTTATGAAGTCTATTTTGTCAGATAGAAGTATTGCTACCCCAACTTTTTCTTTTTGTCTCCATTTGCATGGAATATTTTTTCCATCCCTTCGCTTTCAGCTTGTGCATATCATTTGTTCTGAGGTGGGTCTCTTATTGACAGCATGTGTGTGGGTCATGTTTTCTTACCCATTCAGCTATCCTATGCTTTTGATTGGAACATTTAATCCATTTACATTTATGGTTATTTTTCATAGATACTTATCCATTGCCTTTTTTCCTTTTTGTACCTGTGTTCTTCTCTATCTTCTTTTTAAAGCAGTTCCTTTAGCTTCTCTTGCAATGCTGGTTTGATGGAGTTGTACTCCTTTAGCCGCTTTTTATTATCTGGGAAGTTCTTCATTTTATCTTCCATTTTAAATGAGAGCCTTTCTGGCTAGAACAGTCTTGGTTGCAGGTCCTTGCTTTTCATTACTTGGTTGGAATATGTCATTCAATCCCTTATGGCCTGTAATGTTTCTGTTGAGAAACCAGCTAACAAACAGCCTTATTATGACACTCCCTTGTAAGTAATTAACTGTTTCTCTCTTGCTGCTTTTAAGATTCTCTGTTGTCTTTAAACTTTGCATTTTAATTGTGATTTGTTTTGGCGTGAGTCTTTTGGGTACATTTTGATTGGGACTCTCTGTCTTCCTGAACTTGTATGATTTTCCTTCACCAAGTTAGGGAAGTTTTCTGTCATTATTTCATCAAACAGGTTTTCTATCCCTTGCTCCCTGTCTTCTACTTCTGGTATCCTTATGATGTGAATATCATTACATTTCATGTTGCCCCACAGCTCTCTTAAACTATCAGTATGGTACTGGCATAAGAGTAGACATATAGATTAATGGAACAGAATAGAGACCCCAGAAATAAATCTACATCTTTATAATCAATTAATAGTTGACAAATGAGGCAAGACCATAAAACAGAGTAAATACAATATCTTCAATAAATTTTGTTGGGAGAACTGGACTGGTACATGCAAAAAAAATGAAACTAGATCACCATCTTACACCATTCACCAAAATAAACTAAAAATGGATAAAAGACTTAAATATAAGTTGTAATACCATAAAAATCTTAGAGGAAAACATAGGCAGTAAAATTTCAGATATTTCATATAGCAATATTTTTGTCAATACACCTCCCAGGGCAAGGAAAATAAAGGGGAAAAGTAAAATTAAAGAGCTTCTGCACAGCTTAAAAAGCCATCATCAAAGTGAGAAGGAAACTGTGAGGGAGAACATATTTGCCAATGATACATGGGACAAGGGTTTAATTTCCAAAATATGTAAAAAACTTGTACAACTCAACACCAGGAAGACAAACAATCTAATTAAAAAATGGACAAAGAACCTGAATAGATACTTCTTTAAGGAGGACATACAAAGGGCCCACAGATATATAAAAAATTCTCAGCATCACTAGCCATCAGAGAGATGCAAATTAAAACAACAATGAGATATCACATCACACCAGTCAGAATGGCTATTATTAATAAGTCAACAAACAACAAGTGCTGGCAAGGATGTGGAAAAAAGGGAGCCCTAGTTCACTGTTGGCCAGCATGCAGATTGGTGAAGCCACTTGGGAAAACAGTATAGAGTTTCCTCCAAAAATTAAAAATGGAACTGCCCTTTTACCCAGTGATTCTCCTGCTGGGAATATACCCTAAGAATCCCAAAACAACAATTCAAAAGAATTTATGCACACTTATGTTCATATCAGCACTATTTACAATAGCCATGATTTGGAAACAGCCTAAATGCCTACCAGTAGATGAGTGGATTAAAGAAAAAACATGGTACATTAACACAATGAAATATTATGCACTAGTAAAAAAGAAGGAATTCTTATCTTTTGCAACAGCATGGTGGGAACTGGAGACTATTATGCTAAGTGAAATAAGCCGGTTGGTGAATGACAAATACCATATGATCTCACCTGTATTTGGAATTATGAACAAAATAAACTAATGATCAAAATTGAACCAGAGGCAAAGAAACGTGGAATAGACTGACAGCTGTAAGATGTAGGAAATGACTGAAAGAAGGTGAAGGGATTGTCAAAGAACATATGCAAATGACCCATGGATGGGCAACGGTGTGGGGATTGCCTATGGAAGTGAGGTGTGGCCTGGGTGGAGTGGGGGCAAAGGAGGAAAAATTGGGACAACCATAACAGCATAAACAATAAAATATTTAAATAAAGAAAAATTAATATCTTTCCAAATAAATTATATATAGTGACACCACTCTGAGTTCATTTTATCATCTTAAGGTGTCCATAGCACACATTTGAGGAGCTATAGGGGTCTTGAAATTTTATATTTACTCTTCTGTATACTAGTTTAAGGTGCAGAGCAAAGTGGCCAGGAATCAGTGCACTCTGTGGAGTTCTCCCCTCGCTGCCCCAAGCACCCACCTGATCCCATACCCAGTTATCTCAACATTATTGACAATATTCACCATGGTGCAAACTTCATCACTGTGGCTATTCTGCAACTACCAATTTGTACTGCTCAATCCCTTTACATTTTTTTACCCACCCCCCAATCTTCCCTCCCCTCTGACAACTGTCAGTCTGTTCTCTGTATCTATGAGTCCATTTTATTTTGCTTACTTATTTTGTTCATTAGATTCCACATGTAAGTGAAATCATATGGTATTTGTCTTTCTATGACTGGCTTATTTCACTTAGCATAATACTCTCCAGGTCCATCTATGCTTTTGTGGAAGGTAAGATTTCCTTCTTTTTTACAACTGAGTAGTATTTCATTGTGTTAAGGTACCTAACCTTTTTTATTCACTTATCTACTGATGTGCAGTTGGGCTGCTTCCAAATTTTGGCTATTATAAATAATGCTGCTATGAACATAGGGGTACATATATTAGTGTTTTGGGTTTCTTTGGATGTATTCCCAGAGATGGAATTGTTGGCTTATAGGCAATTTCATTTTTAGTATTTGAGGAATCTCCACACTGTTTGCCATAGTAGATGCAGCAATCTGCACTTCCATCAACAGTGGTGCACTAGGGTTCCCTTTTCTCCACATCTGCTCCAATATGTGTGTATTTATTTAGTGATGACAGGCATTCTGACATGTGCAAGGTTATTCTGACAGATGCAAGGTGGTATCTCAATGGGGTTTTGATCTGCATTTATCTGATGATTACTGTTGTTGAGCAACTTTTCATATGTCTATTAGTCATCTGTGTCTCTTATTCTGAGGCAGGTCTCCTGTATACAGCATATATATATGGGTTATGTTTTCTTATCCATTTAGCTATATCTTTTGATTGGATTATTTAATTTCTTTACATTTAAAATATTTCTTAGTAGGTACTTATATATTGTCATTTTATCTTTATACTAATGGTCCTCTCTGTTTTCTTATTTTTGTTCTTCTTAAAGATCCTTTAACATTTCTTATAATACTGGTTTGGCAGTAATGAATTCCTTTAGCTTTTGTTTTCTGGGAAACTCCTTATTTTCTTTTCAATCTTAAATGATAGCCTTGATGGATAAAGTAGTCTTGGTTGTAGATCCTTGCTTTTCACCACTTTGAATATTTTATGCCAATCCCTTCTGGCCTGAAGTGTTTCTGTTGAGAAATCAGCTGACAATCTTATGAGAGTTCCCTTGTAGGTAACATTCTTCAGCTACTCTTAAGATTCTCCCTTTAGCTTTAAACTTGCATTTTAATTATGATGTGTCTTTGTGTGGGTTTCCCTAGGTTCATCTTGATTAAGGAGGGGGGAAAAATGTGGCCATGCCCTGAAGCCACACAGCGCAGCACCCATCTGAGCCCCTGACAAGAGCCTCCCAAAGAGAAGTGCTCAAATGCACTCTGACCCCTTGTAGGACTGAGTTCACCAGGTCAGGGCCATTGGGAATTAGGACAGTCCAAGTTAGTCTCCATGTGGGGGAAGGGGCTGGTTCTGTATACCAAGTATAACAAAAGACCCCATTCCAAAGTTACGCTCCTCAATGTCTATCTTAGTCTCTGCCAAAAGCTTCTCCAGAAGAAGAGCTCACCAAAGGTTCTTGTTGGTTGTTGCTAACAGACCTTTTTGCAGGATTTGAGCTTGTCAGGGTGTTGCTGGCAGTAATTGGAGGACCAAATTAGTGTACTTCTTGGGCTGCTGCTTTAAGAATGAGTGTTCATCATAAGGAAGATGGCATTTGAGAACAGTATGGGATAGAGTCTTAACACAGAGACCTTAGTGGCTGAACTTCCAGATCTCAGGGCCATGCCACCCAGATCTTTTTTGTATGACTCTCATGTGCCTTAAGTTTCCTTCCCTCTGCCAGAGCCACAGTTTTGTGTCTGAGAACAAAGTCCTGTGCATTGGCCCTTTATGAGAGTGAGTATCTGGGTTTCTAGCAGAGTCACTTCTCTCCCAGGCAGACAGAATCCCCACTGATCTTTACTGTCAAATGCTCTGTGGGCTCCTTTTCCCAGTTTTGTTTTTTGGATTGTGGATCCCAATGTGAAGTTAAGACCCCATGCTTCTCAGAGGACTCTTTTTCAGCTGAGTAATTCTTCTGGACTCTCAACCACTGCGCATGGGTTCAGGGACCCGACTTTTCCATATCTTTGCCCTTCCAGCCAGTCTCTATGTGGCTTCTTCTGTGAATTTTGGTTATAATACTTCTATTCAGTTAAATATTAGTTGGTCATCCAGGCCAATTGCTCTATAGTTTAGCTGATAATTCAGTTTGACACCAGGAAGAATAGGGTGTGGCTTCACCTACTCCACAGCCATCTTGGAACTCTCCACATGTAATTGTTATCCCCCTGAGGCCTATGGCTGCATATAGCTCAGGACGGCTATGGATGCAGCCCAACACAAAATCGTAAACTTACTTAAAACATTATGAGATATTTTTTGTGATTATGTATCACAATGTATTTAATGTATGGCCCAAGACAACTCTTCTTCCAGTGTGGCCCGGATATGCCAAAAGTTTGGACACTCATGTAGATGTCCAATTCATCATAAGTTTCAATTTTCCTAGCAAATATAAATATTGATAAGTACAGCATTTTCTCCGCTTTTAATCTGTTGTGACATTCCTATTTTGTCATGATAGTTATAATTTATTTTTTCACCCTCTTTTTTTTCTTATTTTTATTTTTATTGGTTTTAGAAAGTGAGAGAGGAAAAAAGAGACAGAAAAACATTGATTTATTGTTCTACATATTTATGCATTCATTAGTTAATTCTTGAATGTGCCCTGACCAGGGATCAAACCCACAACTTTGGTGCATTAGGGCACTCTAACTAACCAAGTTACCTAGCTAGGGCCTCCTTGTTTTTCTTGAACAAATTTTCAAGGGGCACACAAAATATACTACATAAAAAGCAAGCTTTTGACTTTGCTGAAAGTTCCTATTATATATTTGTTTTTTATTTAATTTTCAATTAAAAAATACACAACCTTTTAAAATTAGAACACAAAAGATTGCTAAACTTATATTTGCTTTAAGGAATTGTAAGTGTGTTTATACATTATTTTCTTTCCATTTATTTTTCATTTCTGAAAGTGATTTTATTTTATTAACCCTTTCCTTAATAGTCATGTAATTTTTGAGATTTTTCATTTTAAAATTGGAAATTATATTTTATTTGCTTTGAGTATGCATCTCACTCAAACTTTCATTGTGTGTAAGAATATTATTCTTCTCTTTATTACATTCTTTTATAAAAAGTTTACATGAGGTGTAACCTGATGAATGTCATGGCTGATCTGATAGATACAAACACTTCTCCTAAATATTGTTACATGTATCAAGTACATACATTTAAGGTCACAACTAGCTGTGCATTTGTGTGTGACTAACGCAAACTGAAGAAAATTCTAACAACAATATAAATATGGCTCCCTCGGCAAGCAGAAAAAGAAAAAAGATGTGTTAGGTGCTATGCATCCAAAATGAGTTGCTTATCAAAATATTTTGGCAGGTGTTGTGAAAAGTATGTATGCCTTGAGCACAGTGATTGTTTGTGATAACTGATACAGATGCTTTACAAAATCAAATATTGAAGATTCTGATTAATTAATGTCGAAGACATTTTTTGGTTGTATTTTTTTAGCAATGTCCATGCTTCCATTATTTAAAAAGAAAAATATTCCTTATGTTTTTATATTTCTTTGTTTAATAATTTCTACATTAAAACATAAAATAAATTTTAAAAACATGCATTTTATTATATAAATAGAAGAAATACAAATTTGAAGGGTTGTGTTTTTTTTCGCACTTCAGTACATACTAGTAATGAATGTATCTCTTGGGTGCGCATGACCTAAACTGTAATTTTTGTTTACTATGACTTCCACAGGGTTAAATTCACTATTTTCAGTTGCTAATTTTTATAAGAAATTAGTTGTCCCAAAACATTAAGAATGAGACAGAGTTCAGGATAATTTTTCTAACTGAACAAAGTATTAAATAAAGATGTTTGTAATATTTTCTTGTTTTTGATATCTTTCAACCTGTAATGGTAGACCCTTTCTGCATGCTGATAATGGTCATTTGTCTTCCTCTCTGTCTTCTCTCTCTCTGCTCTCTCGGTATCAGTGTTATTACAGGTCATTTTTACAATTTTACTGATTGTTTAAAAGAACAAATTTTTGGCTTTTTTAACTTCCTTTTTGTTTTTTGATTATTGATTTTCCTATTATTGATTTTTTGTTTAATTACTTCTTCTATCTCCTGTGAATTTAATTTGCTTATTCTTTTCTAGCTTTGTAAGATGAACATTCACATAGTTAATGCTAGACCTTTAATCCTTTCTATTAGAATTTAAAACTATATATGTGTATTTAATTTTAGGTACCTTCCACAAATATTGACTTGTAATATGTTCATTATGATTTATTTAAAATATTTGCTAATTTTTCCTGCTTTATAATTTTGTCCTATGTTATTAAAAAGTGAGTTGTTGTTGTTGTTTTTATTTTCAAATACTCTGGACTTCATTAGGTATCTAATTTTATTGATTCATGTTTTTCTTCTGCTGTAGTCAGAGAATGTCACCTGTAAGAGTGCTCTCTCGAAATTGAATTAACACTTGTTTGATGGCCCAGCTCAGGGTCTATATTGGTAAATGTCCCATGTATACTTGAGAAGAATTTGTATTCTCTAGGTCCTGGCTGTTGTGTTCTATAAATATCATTTGGAATAAAGTAATCGATGGTGATATTTAGGTCTTTCCTATCTATATTGATGTTTTTGTCTAGTCGGTCTTTCAATTACTGAGTGGTGTTACAGATTACAATTATGACTATGGATTTGCCATGTAGTTTTGCCAGATCATACTTCATGTATTTTGCAGTTCCATTTTTTTCATTATTTCAGGAATGCATATTTATAAATGTCATGTTTTCCTGATGTATTGAGCCTCTTTATCATTACTAAATGTCAATGTGCCTGCTGGTAATACTCCTTGTCTTGATATCTGTGTGTTCCTATATTAAGACAATTAGCCTAGTCACTTCATCTCCATTATATAATTTTCTTCCTTTTTAGTTTTTTTGTCTTTGTATCTTCATGTTTAACATGTATCTTTAGTAAAAGCTATAAACCAAGAAAGAGGCTTAAGTTAGAAGAGAAACCAAAATAATTTACTTTGGTGTCGGTAGTTACAACTGACCCAGGTGGCAGCCTGAAGAGCCTCCCAGACAGAACAAAGGCAGAGCTTATAAAGGCTTGGTTCCCTGTGCCTTCTCAGTCTGGCCTCTTTATGTGAAGGAACAAATCTGGTGGGTTAATTAGGAGCTGAGTTTAACATGCAAATGAGAGAAGCTGGTTGGTGAAATGGGCTGGCTCCTTCCAAGATAAAGAATGTAAATGACTGGGTTGTCATGGTGAGGAAGAGATTAAGATCCAGGCACAACCCAGCAGTTCAAAAGTTCATGGAGAAACGTGGTGGGTGGAACCTCTGTAAGACTAACTTCTCTATGGCCTTCTGCCACCTTTCAGTTCCCCTAACATAAGCGATCCACCCGGCAATCTCTGTTCAGAAAGCGTATACCTGAACTTATTTTCTATCTAGATTGAAGCATAATATAACCAAAGACACTGAAATTGAGAACAAGAGGGGAGAGGGGTAGGAATTTCAAGGGAAAATGGGGGAGGGTTTGGAGCAACAAGTATAAAAGACACATGGACAAAAACTAGGGGGGCTGGAAATGGGAGGGAGCTGGGGAGGGCTGGAGCGATGGGCTGGGGTGGGAGTAGAAGACAGAAAACTGTACAAGAACAACAAAAAATAAATAAAATAAAATAAAATAAAATAAAATAAAATAAAATAAAATAAAATAAAATAAAATAAAATAAAATAAAATAAAAAATATAAAAAAAATAAAAATCTCGATCTTTTAAATAAGTTCTCAGTTCACTTACACTGTGATTATTTAAATGGTTATATTTTTATTTACTTTGTCATTTTATTACTAGGTTATATTTTAGAGCTGTTTTAAATTTATAGAAAAGGAGCTGAAAGTAGCAAGAGTTCTTATATAACCCCTCATCCTTCCACACATGCATTTTCCCCTATTATAAGTATTTTACATTAGTGTGGCTTCATTTGTTACAATGAGTGAGCAGATACTGTTACATTGTAAGTAACTGAAACCCTTAATTTATGGTAGGATTTGTTCTTTATGTTGTATATTCTATGGGTTTTGACAGATGTAACCAGTATTATAGTATCATGCAGAAGAGTTGTTGTGCCCTAAAAATGCCATTCTCTACTTATTAATTCTTCCATCCCCCCACCCCAACAAATCCCTGGCAACCACTGATCTTTTTACCATCTCCATTGAATTGTCTTTTCCAGAATGTCATATAGTTGGAATAATATATACTATTTACTTTTTTCATATTGGCTTCTGTCAATTAGCTATGTGTATTTAAGGGTTCCCCCCACCCCGTGTCTTTTAATGGCTTGATAGTTCATTTTGTTTTAGCAATGAACAATATACCATTATCTGGATTTAACAGTTTGTTTATTCCTTTACACATTGAAGAACATCACAGTTGCTTCCAAGTTTTGGTAATTAAAACTGCTATGAAAATTCATGTGCACATTTCTGTGTGTGGACATATGGGTAAATATTAAGTAGTGTAATTTCTAGATTGTAAAGTAACAGTATGTTTAGTTTTATAAGAAACTGTCAAACTGTCTTCCAAAGTGACTTTACCATTTCGCATTCCTATTGACAACGAATGTGCATTTCTGTTGTTCCATATCATCTCTAGCATTTGGTCTTGTCCATGTTTTTTATTTTAGCCATTCTAGAAAGTCTGTTGGTATTTCATTGTTTCAATTTGCAATTCTTGGGTAAGATCTCATGTTCAGCATCTGCTATGCTTACTTGCCAACTCCGTATCTTTTTCAGTGAGGTGTCTATTCAGATATTTTATACATATTTAATTAGGTTGTTGGATACCAATTCTTCTTCTGTTGGATACCAATTCTTTTATCATATATGTATTTTGCAAATATTTTCTTTCCATTCATGGCTGGTCTTTTTATTCACATGACAGTCACCTTCACAGAGCAAGCATTTTTAGTTGTAAATAAGTCCAATGTATCAATTTTCATTTTAAGGACCATGCATTTCATGTTGTAACAAAAATTCATCACCAAACTCACCTATATTTTCTTTTATCATCTCAGTTTTATAGTTTAGTGTCATCTATTCAGTCTAAGATCTATTTTGAGCAAATTTTTGTGAAAGATTTAAGATCTGGGGCTAGATTCATTTTTTGCATGTGGTTGTCCAGTTGTTCCAGCACCATTTTTGAAGAGACCCTTTGCTCCATTTCATTGCCTTTGTTCCTTTGTCAAAGGTCAATTGACTGTATTTATGTGAATCTATTTCTGGGCTCTCTGTTCTGTTCTATTGATTGTGTGTGTGTGTGTGCGCGCACCAGTACCACACTTGTCCTGGCTACTTAGCTTCCTAATAAGTCTTGAAGTTGGGTAGTCTCAGTCTTCCAACTTTGTTCTTCTGCTTCAATATTCTGAGTTTTTCATCTCTTCATATGAACTTTAGAATTAGGTTGTTAATATTCATAAAATAACGTGCTATGATTTAGATTGGGATTGCAATGAATGTATAGATGAACTTGAGAAGAATTAAGATCTTGGCAATATCGAGCCTTCTTATGCATGAACATGGAATATATTTTGATTTCTTCCATTCTTTTTTATTTCATTTCCTAAAGTTTTATGGTTTTTCTTGTATATTTTAAAAAATTTATAAATAAGTATTTTATTTTGGGGTGTTAATGTAAATGGTATTTGTAATTTCAAACTCTACTTGTTCATTGTTGATAATCTTTTCTTTTTAATTGCTGTCTTTAAATGAATATTTTGTACCAATCTGTCTTTGGCTGCATCAATATTTTTCTAATCTCTTAAACCCAAATATGGATTTTTAAAAATATACTATTATTTTTTATTTTAGAATTTCCTTTTGGTTCTTTTTCAAATTGTTATTTTTCTTGAGACAATGTGTATATATTTATTTACATATTTTAATTCATAAGAATTAATTTCAATTCTTTTTCAACTGGATATAACATTGTGATCCCCTTAAGTTCTATTTCTATTGATTTGTTTTGTGAGTATTGATCAAATTTCCTGTTTGAACATATATTGATACTGATTATTTTTATTTGAAGTTTTTATTAATGTATTGTACAATACATATTGTACATTTTGAACAATATATTTTAAAAATCTGGGTCTGTAATAACTCTAAAGAGTGATTTTTTTTGCTAGCAGAAAGTTAATTTGAATGGACTCAAAGTCCAGACTAAATTTCTCCAAAGAAAACAAAAGCTAAAATCTCTACTTAGAATTTTAGTTTCCAAAAGCTGCTTTTTCTCTGTCAGACCCTCTGGACTTCCCCAGTGGTCAGCAAAGGATTTGAATTGATTTTACATGCAGATTTTGGTGCTCTTGTCTCCCGGTTTCCTCCTTCCCACGTTTTCCACTTACTTCTGTGCTCTGTGACACGTCAAGCTGTAAGGCTTGCTGTGGCACATCAAGCTACAGAAAGCTGTAGCTTTCTCTCTTCCCAATCAGTGCATGGGTTAGAGATTGTCAATGAACAAAGACACACAAATGTGTTGTTTTTACAACTGTAGTTTCTGTCTTGTGATTCTAGACTCTTTTTTGGTATCACTGTGCTGTTGTGTCCTTAGTTTCCAACCTCTTTAAGTAGATTTTCCCTTGAAACATTAATCTAAATTAACTACTTTGTGTTGACAGTGAAGAAATTCAGGACATGCCATCCCCAAAACTGTCCTTTTGTTGTATTGAGTAATTTGAGCTGAAGGCTCTCTCTGAACCCCCCTCATCTGCCAAAAGGAGCTCAGTCATTATAAACCTGAGTTCCATCAACCAGGGTAGATAGATTCTTATTACAGAACAAAATCTGAAAGGTGACACCTAACCTGGTCATACTTTGTCACAAACTATACGGTCCCATTCATCGTTCCTAAAAATTATGTACTTTCACCTAAAGTGACTACATCCCACCACCACTTTCCTTGTTAAGACAGTATATAAGCTCTCAAATATCACCACCTTTTTAGGCATTGGCTTTTTATCCCCAGTAATAATCCTGTACATTAGTTTATTAAAAATCAATGAATTTGTATACCTTTGTCCTTTTAATCTGTCTGATTCAGTTTCTTTTATAGACTCAGCTATTAAGCTAAGGAGAGCAGAGGGAAAGTATTTCCTCCCCTGCAAGAGAACCCAGGTGTTCTAAGTTAGGAATCATCAATAGTAGTGAAAGTCACAACCTTCTTTTATGCTTTCATAGTTTATGCATATGGGAATGAAAAATTTAATGAATATAGTTTTTACATTTTAGTATTTTATAAGTTCATGGCAATATGTAAATCTTGTCAGAACAAGACCTGAAGTTTTTTTATCATAGTTTTCTAGCAGGGCATTGTTTAGTTGCTCCTTTGTCCTTTTTTTTTCTTCATTTAAGAAAGACAGACTAGACTGGATTAAAGCTCTGGAATGATAATGGTTTTTGTATGCATAGGAGAAGCAGTTGTTTTGGCAAGGCTTTCCTGGTAAAGAAAAATAAAGGACTTTTATAATGCAAAAGTAAAATGGCAGCCAATCTAATTAAAGTAGACAAAAGGTGGAACATATTTGAAAAAACTCTTTGCCAGTTGCTTTATATATAGGCAGAGAACTGGAAAAGTAAGTCTATTAAAAGTCTTGTACAGGAAGGTTTATAGTATGTTTATGCATAGTTGCTCAAAAGTGGAAATAACACAGATGTCTATAAATGGGGAAATGGATAAACTTCAATATAATCACAAAATTAAACAGCACTCAGTTATAGAAAAGAATGAGCTACTGATGCATGCAGCAACATGGGTGAATCTCAAATATAATTATACTCAGTTAAAGAAGTTTTACACACATATACACACACAAAAAATATGTATAAGAACTTCTAAAATGGATAAAAGTAAACTATGATCATAGAAATAATATCAACCTTTACCTCTAGGTGTATGGGGATGGGAAAATGGTTGATTAAGGAGAGACACAAAGAAATATTCCAGAGTCCCTTGCTGGTGTGGCTCAGTGGATTGAGTACCAGCTCGCAAATCCAGGGGTCTCCAGTTAGATTCCCAGTCAGGACAGGTGTGGGAGAATTCGATCCCACGGAGCTTTCCCAGCTGCCACGGATGAGATGAGACATAAGTCATCCCAGACACGATCTTGTTGCTCCATTGGGAAAGAGGGTGGTGATTGCTTCTAATGGAGAATGCCCCGAGCCCTTTTCCCAAATGGCTTTTATTAGGAATGCTAGGTATAGAGGTATATAGCCCACATGCATAGCTCATCAATCAATGTCAAAAGGCTATTCATACAAAAACAGGTATTATCTATAGATAAAAATTGAAGGAACACAGAGGTTTGCCTTAGGTCAGGATCTATTAGTCATGCTGATGCCAGATTTCTTTAAGATGTGTTTCATGAGATAAGGAGTTTACTCCATATGCCTTGAACTTAAACATCTGGTTTATATTGATAGGGCTATTGCTAGGTAGAGCAAACTTCAAAGGATAAAATGTACATTTCAGGCCTGATTCCCACAAGCACCCTTGATGTTAGAGTTGGGTCATGCCTGCCACCTGACCCCTGCCACCTGCCCCCTTCCCCCTGCATTACCAGGTTTTCCAGGGAGACTTACTAGTCCCTTTCAGGGCTTGCTTTTGTGGGGCTACCATCTCCAAAACCACACAGAGTGGTCTCCAAAACCACACAGGCACGTACCTGGGTTGCAGACCAGATCCTCAGTTGAGGGTATATAAGGTAATGTCTCTATAACCAGAGACATTGAAATAAAGAACAAGCTGACAGTAACCAGAGGGGAAGGAGGAGAGGGGCAATGTGAGAAAGAAGGGGAAGAGTTGCCAAGGAACGTGTATAAAGGACCCATGGACAAAGCCAAAGGGGGGTAGGATTGAGGGTGGGAGACAATGGTGGGTGCAGTGAGGGAAAGTGATGGCAGGAAAATGGAGACAACTGTACTTAAACAACAACAAAAAATAAAAATTAAAAATTAAATAGTTTCAGAAACATATGGAAAAGATCATAGATAATGTAAGGGGTTAATGCCAAAACCCCCACAGGAGTGGATTATTATTGATAAATTAATATAGCTCACCCATTAAGGAGAAATATATTATCTAAATATATGAAGAATAAAATAGTATTTGATAAAAATAAATAAATACATAAATAAATAAAATCTTTAAAACAATTTTTAGAAAAAAGATATTCCAGAGTTACAGCAATGATCTATACCTTTATATTGGTGTGGGCTATGTGAGCATATAGATTTTCAAAGTCCAACTATCAAGTAATTTTAAGATTTGAATATATCATTGTAAGTTATAGAGTAATACAAACAGAAATGAATTGCAAAAGACTTATACAGAAACTGTATAAAAAGATTCATCATTTTTAGTTATTAGGGAAAGAAAAATTAAAATCACAATGAGACTTCACTCACACCAGAATTGCTTAAAAAATGACAAATATAGAAGAACATAGTAAAGTGTTATTATAAAGTAATTGGCAGTTTTTTAATAAGATTAAAAATATAACTGCTGTACTACCCAGTAGTTTTATTCCTAATTATTAACTCAACCTAAATCATCTATGTTCCAGGAAGTAGGTGGTGAGAGGGAGGAAATGCTTCCTAGGCATCCAGGCGGAGACAGTAATTGCAGGCACCCAAGGAAGCAGAATGTCGATGGGGGAGCCTTCCATCTCCAGTGAGAGTGTAAGGCCGTGATAGTGAGCCAGGGTTGGAAGGAGGTAGGTCCTGGCAGCCTGGGGAGTGGGGTGGTGAAAAGTCAGACTGGGACTTTGGTTACATTGAACAAACAAATTTGTTGATTAGGCAAATAAGCTAATGCACTGAAAATAATTGGATTTACAATTCTCTTATTTAATGAGAAATTATTTACAAATATGGAAAAAGGGAAGGCTTGTTAGAACCTGAGGTTTTGTATTGGAATTGGAAGTATAGGAATGAACAGTTATTTTTTTAAATGTGCAGTCTCTTCCTGATTATACACAGATTCCATATTTGAGAACTCACTTACTTGCTAAAATTTATCCGTAACACCAAAATCAATACAGCACTCATGGTCATTCACAGACATGGACAGAATAGTAAAAGTTTGAGTTTTCTGGCTTGCATGTGCCCAACCAAGGTCAAACAAGCCAGTGCTCTGCATTCTGTTTCACTCTCCTAATGTAAACAACTTTCCTTTTCCTGTCTATTTTGTGCCATGATTTTCACATTTTTGTACTTTTTGTTCGTGCTTCGGCTATTTAAAATGTCCTTCAAGCATAGCACTGAAGTTCTGTCTAGTGTTCCTAAGCAAACCATGACTATGATGAACCTTATGGAGAAAATTTATGTGTCTGATATGCTTTATTCAAATATGAGTTATAGTGTTATTGGCCAAGAGTTCAATGTTAATAACCCCATTAATGTATATTAAGTACAGTGTCTTTAAATAGAATCAATTGGTGAAAATGTGACCAGAGGCTTATAGGAACCTAACCCTGTATTCCTAGGGAAAATGGTTCCATTGTCCCTAACTTGGAATTTGAAGTTCTTGGTTTCTAAATAGCATCTAGGTTAAAGAGTACTGTCCAGGAATACCCTACACCAGAGAGGAAGGGCATGCTCAAATAAGGATAAAAACATGACAAAAGTATGTAAGAGCCTGCTTTGATGGTTCTCTCACTGAGCAAACCTGGAACAAATAGAGCATGAAAAATAAATGACAGTATTATATTATACCAAACTGAATAAAATAGGAAGAAAAGAACACTCTTCTTTAATTTAAAAAAAAAAAAAAAAAACTAAAAGTAAGGAAGGAATGTTAGGTGATCATAATTTGGAAAAATCATAATGGTGGCTAACATTTTGCTGAGGAATGATATGCTGCTGTAATATTTGCATCTCTCTCTACACAATGATGACTGTCCCATAGAGAAACCTGAGTCTGGTTATGAGGAAAAGAACACTCTCCAGCTCCAGGCTGGCATCACCCGCCAGCATGAAAGGCTTGTATACTTTCAAGGCTATTAATGACATAAGAGACAGGGACAGATTAACTTACTTCCATATTAAAGATTTATGAGACATACAAATTAGAAGTAACACTATTTTCTGGGCAGCTCTCTGGGCCAAAAATGAAAATGATACATTGATGTGATAGTTGGCAAAATTAAAAACGAGTTTGCAGATTAGAAGATAACCTTGCATGAATCTTGGTTTCCTAAATTAGAGTGTTATATGGTGGTAATATATGAGAGTTCCTCATTTTTAATAGAAAGAAACACACTGCAGTATTCTAAAAGTGAAGGGACATCATAACAGAAAAAAATACTATCTATCTTTATTTCTTTTTATTTTTCTTTTTTTTTTCTTTTTGTTGTTGTTGTGTGAGTACCATTGTCTCCATTTTCACCCCACCATGCCCCCGCTCCCAACCTCCCACGCTGGAACCCACCCCTTCTGGCTTTGTCTATGTGTTCTTCCATATCTCTTTGAGTTTTAATATCTTTCTTTTTTGTTTATCTATGCAATCTATAAAGTAGAACAATATTTCTATATTTTTTTATTCTGGGGAAATCCTTGAAATAATTTTTAGGTTTCCCATAAGCAAAAATTTATATCCATGGCTCTTGTGGCACACCCTTCTGCATGGTGTGGGCCCAGCTCCCACTCAGAGATGCACAGGACCCACGCCCACAGATAGGTTCTCTCGTGGGTAGTTAGATTTGCAATATACCTAGGGTGTTTTGGGACTTGCTCTTTGCCTAAAATCCCCTCACTCTGTAGTACTTGCAAAGACCAGTGTAACTGGCTGCCTATTCATTTGCTAATGTCCTTCTTCTGTGATGTAGTGAGAGGCAGTGGCTCCTTTGTTGTAACCAGGATAGTGAGGACGATCCCATCTTGGAATGTAGAGAGATTTTAGAATAAAGGCCTGTCATGGCGGAGGCCACAGCTTTGGCTCCTCTTGAGAGAAAAGCCAGTCTGTTGTCCTGATTCCTCCACCAGACTCGGTAGTCCGTGTGTATGTTTTAATTCATCCATAATGATGCGGACACTGCTGGCCAGTGTCCGCCACAGCTCTTAGTAACTTAATAGGTCTATGAGTTATAGATAGGATGTTACAATAATAATTTTGGTGCCATTTTAAGTAGAAAATGATATTTTCCTGAAAATGTGCTTATTTTGGCCAATTCATTAGCCTAATGTTTTTGTGTGGTTGCCCTTTCCCACACATTATATTCACTTTAATATAAGCCAGCAAGGCAGGTAAAGAAAATTTCAGTTCTTCCATTTTTTTCTACCAGAGAAGAGCTTGCATTCTTATTAGAAATTTCTGCTACAAAAGCTGCCCACAGAGTACATGTGTGGTGCGTACTTTGTTTAAGGACAGTTTCAAGCTTCTCCTTTTCAAAACTAAAGGCAGCCTTTCTTGGAAAAAAAGAAAAGGTGAGAGGCTTAGCTTACTTTTTTTTTTTTATTTAATTTTGTTTCTTTGTATAAATTTTTAAAACCATAAGGCAAACTCAAGATTTTGTTAAATTGTGGTTTAAGGTAAAATGGGATTTAATTTATGGAGATAGGGTAAATATATCTTATTTAATTAAAAGTTGTAAGTTAACATTTATTAATGCTATTGAGAATGTTAAATAGCAATTTTACACAAAAATGCCCAACACACAAATTTATATAACTCTTAAAAACATTATTCTACTGAGTGGTATTATAAAGACTAAGATAGAAGTATAGTAATACAAAATTATTGTAGAAAGTTGTTGGTTTCTTGAACTATTTTTATAGGCCTATGTTTGTTTAAAAAGTACTATTTTTAATGCTTAGAAATAAAAAAAAAATGTAACTTCCTTAATGTGAAACCTGAACTTAGATTTTGTTATACAAAATATTCAATTCTCAGTCAAAATGGAGGTAAATACAAAGTGATTTATTTTCAATTGAAATTAAATGAATTCTATTCTTGTTCAACAGGCTTGTTACACAAAGCAGCTTGCTCACACATGTAAGAAGCTGAAAAGAGTAACAAAATAATTCCTTGCTTTGTTATAAATGGCCTGATCTTTTCCCCCCAGAAATTATGAGAGAAATGGACTGCTTGCTTTAGAACAGTAAATCTCAACTAGAGTGTGGTTATTGTACAACTCACCGACTTGGTCCTCTCTCAAAGTCTAATTCTCTGCCAAACAGAAGCCTCAGAAAAAGGAGCATACTGACTCAAATCTAGAAAGGCAAGGCAAATGCTGTTATTTCTTTTTAAGATTTTATTTATTTATTTTTAGAGCAATGGGAATGGAGGGAGAAAAAGAGGGAGAAAAACATCAATATGTGGGTATGGCTCACATACCCCCTACTGGGGACCTGGTCCACAACCCAGGCACATTCCCTGACTGGGAATCTAACCAGTAACCCTTTGGTTCACAGGCCAGCACTCAATCCAATGAGCCACACAGCCAGGGCCAAATGCTGTTAAATTTCATTCTGCAGTTTTTCCAGTCTTTCAAGAGCAAGACTTTTTGATTTCCTTCCTCTCTCTCAAGCCTAACCAACAGTGGAAAATATCCCCTTTTTTTCTCCCTTCCTTCCTTCGTTCCTTCATTCTTTCATGATATTTTCAAAGTTTTAGTCTCCTTTTTTTAATTTATTGTTGTTCAAGTACAGTTGCCTCCATTCTTCCCCAACCACTCTCCCCTGCCCCACCCACCCCCACCTCCTATGCTCAATCCTATCCCCTTTGGCTTTCTCCATGGGTCCTTTATATGTGTTCTTTAGTCTCCTTTTAAATCCAGAAATCTTGTCACCTAAATTCGACTTTTCTCCAAGGCCTTGCAGAAACTTCTTAAACTGCTTGATGTGTTGAAAGCCATCCCTTAAGCAGACTAGTTTTTGAACTCATTCTTTAGTTTCACAGCACTAAGCAAAATCTGGCCTATAATTTTCTTGAAGGAATTCCTGGGATTCACCTTTTGGCTAAAGTATCTTATCCCAAAGTCTTCCTCTGCTAAACCATCATAATAATCTTTACTTAGCAGAGGATTTATTTGCCCTTTGTCCATATTGTTACATAATTTTTAAATATGCTTATGTGAATTGGCTCTAGGGTTATAAAGTTATTATTTTTGTAGATTATCCATATTTTTCCCATTTTCCCATTAAGAATTGTGAACACAGTTCTCTGTGAATAAAACAATTCTACATTGAGTGTGAGGGTTTTTATTCCTTCATTGTTTTTCATCAACAGCCAAAACTTTACTTAAACAAATTATCGATAGCACATGATATAGGTATACTTTCTCCAAAATAGGTCTTTTGTTTCTAGGTATAAAGACAAAACTACTAATTATGCCTTTATCTTTGATCGTCTCAAGCAGTATTTTGCAACAAAGAAAATGTTTTCTTTAATTTCATCATCATTTACAAATCTTGAAAATGCTAGAGCATGATATTTATTGCTGAAATCTGTTTACCCATCATCTGAATAGAAAACCTGCTATTTTTCAGTTATTATAAAAAACCTTTTCAGCATATTGACTTTTCCTGCTGTTTCAGACTCTGATCTTTCAAATTTTGCACACTGAGACTTGTCCTAGAATTTTACTCACTACAATTTTAGATGCTAGTATTGTTAGATTGTCTTCAATGGTATGATTTTCCTAGAGCATTAATTACTCTGACTAAATAACTTGTATTCTGATAATTATTACTAAATGTGCCATTTTAAAATAAAGGTTTCATGTATATGTTTTGAGATTCCAAGGAAACCAAAATAATCAGTATCTTTTCTTATGAAATAAATGTCATTAGCTGTTTCCTTTCAAGTGAAGTCACTGCTTTATTTGTAAATTATTTGTTGCAGACTATAAAAATGAGATAAATTTGAATAGCTACTCATGTTTAAAAAAAGATTTCCATTCTTTTTCTTACATGGGTAAATTCGTTTGTGTCTTTTGTTGCAATTGCGTATGTGCACTATAGTGAATATGTATAGAATTTAAAAACTTGTAGTTATTCACATTGACCTTATCAGAATTTACCATAGATCTAAGCCTTGAATTCTCTTCTATATCAAAACTAATTTCTTGCCCTGGCTGGTGTAGCAGAGTGGATTGAGCGCGGGCCTGTGAACCAAGGGATCACAGTTAGATTCCCAGTCAGGGCACATGCCTGGGTTGCAGGCGAGTTCCCGGCAGGGCACGCATGAGAGGCAACCATACATTGATGTTTCTCTCCCTCTCTCCCTCTCTCCTTCCCTTCCCCTCTAAAGATAAATAAATAAAATGTTTAAAAAAAAACTAATTTCTTTGAATTGCTATATTGGATTGTCAAAGCAATGTAAACACACCCATAAAATATAACATAGAAAGGCAAAAATTACAAAAAATATAAAAAAGAATTACAATACAATCCATACCTGACATCCACAATCCATGTTTTTCAGTACATTGTTCAAAAAAAAATTATGGTGGTATAGGAAAAGGCAAGTAACTTGTAGCACATAAAAAATACTTTATGTAAAATAAGTCTCTTCCTATTTTTTATTAACTTGTAGGTGTTGTTCCTCCCCACAAATAAATTTGATTTGAATGAATTAAGAGGAAACTGACAATTGTAATTAGAGAGAAAAACTTTTATGCAATTCACAGTTTACCGATTGTCTCTGAGATTCTCATCTCATATTAAACACTGAGAATGGAGAACTGCATGAACACTGCATTCCCATGTAGAGTGTAAAATCATCTATTAATTTGCTAACAGAACTGCTTCATCATTGTCCATCAGGATAAAATTTAATATCCCATGTTCTCCAATTTAAAAAAAATACATAAGATTCTTTCCCACTATCACTAACTTTCATAGGACTTACAGTAACATTTCAAGACATCCTAAATTTCTACAAAACTCTGTTTGAAAACTATTTGTATATATAAAATTAAATATTACTATATATTACATATAATGTATATATGGAATACATACACCAGTAGTATACATACACACATGCATACACTCAGAGAGGAAAACCCATGAATCTGATAATATTGCATCATTGTTAAATTTCATTATTTTTATATTTGTATAGAAGTATATAATTATGTAAGAAAATGTCTAGAATTTAGGAGTTAATGGAAAATGGTATTTTCAACTTTCCAATGGTTTGAGAAAGGAATGCTGAATCCAATAGGCAAATGTAAATAGTTGAGAAAGCTGGAGAAAGGTATATATTTATATAACTTATATTCCTTAATTACTTTTGGACACTTCTGTAAAAATAAAATAAAATTTACTTCGAATGGATAATATCTAACATTAACCCTAATGCAAACTATGGACTTTGGATAGCAATGGTATCAATGTAGGCTCATCAATTATAATAAATGTACCACTTTGGTGGAGGCTATTGATAATGAGGGAAACTCTTTATGTGTGTTGACAGGATTGAATGGGAAATCTCTTTACCATCTGCTCAATATTACTGTGAACCTACAACTACTTCAAAAAATAATCTGCTAGAAATAAATCCAATGCATAAAAAAACATAAACAATAACAAAATTCACAAGGGATGAAAAGTCCACATATACTTCATTTTTGAAGTATTCCTGTGTGTTACTCTATTTCTTCCTAAATTAAATATGTAATTAAATTAGGAAATAATTAAAGATATGAAAATTTCTTGTAAATTTTCCTATTTTTTATTTTTTATTTTTTAAATTTTATTTTATTAAATTTATTGGTTCATAGAGTCATAGAAGTTACAAGCGTACATTTCTATGACATGTGATCTATATATTGCATTATATGCCAACCATCCAAAGTCAAATTATCTTTCATCTTCATATATTTGGCCCCCTTTATGATTTACTAACCACCCACCTGCTTCTCTCTAATAACCACCATGCTGTTGTCTGTCTATGAGTTTCAATTTTATATCCCACACATGAGTGAAGTCATATGGTTCTTAGCTTTTTCTGACAAACTTATTTTGCTTAGTACAATATTCTCAAGGTCTATCCATGTTGTCCCAAGTAGCAGTATTTCATGTTTTTTTTGGCTGAGTAGTAGTCCATAGTATACATGTACCACATCTTTGTCTAACCTTGTATCGAAGCTCACTTTGGTCATTTCCATGTCTAGGCCACTGTGAATAATGCTGCAATAAACATAAGGGTGCATATGTCTTTGTGAATAAATGATTTTGAGTTTTGTGGGTGGATATCCAAGAGAGGGATTACTGGGTCATACAGTAATTCTATTCTTAATTTTTTTAGGAACTACCAGACTGTTTTCTGTAGTAGCTGTACTAGTTTACATCCCCACCAGCAGTGAGTGAGGGTTCCACAACCTCTCCAATACTTATTACCTGTCTTGTGGATAATAGCCATTCTAACAGGCATGAGGTGGTATCTCATTGTAGTCTTCATTTGCATTTCCCTAATATCTAGTGATGTTGAATATCTTTTCATATATCTGTTATTTGCATGTATGTCCTGTTGGGAGAGGTGTCTGTTCAGGTCCTCTACCCATTTTTTAATTGGATTGTTTGTTTGTTTGGTGTTGAGTTGCATGAGTTGTTTATAGATATTGGATATTAGCCCCTTGCTGGAGCTGTACTTTGCAAATTCATCTCCCATTTTGTTGGTTGCCTTTTTATTTTCTTGATGGTTTCTTTTCCAGTGCAGAAGCTTTTTAGTTTGATATAGTCCCGTAAGTATTTTTGAGTTAATCAGATAAAGGTCACCTTTATGAAAAATGTTGTAGAGTTAACTGGTCCATTATTCCCTTTAGTACTCGTAACAGATACTTTTTGCAGCCTCTAACACTTTCTAACAATTTTTACATATCTAAAGTCAGACATTGCCATTATATTTCATTGCCAATCACTGAGTCTGATTACGGTAAATGCATAATATTTATTTAATTAAACAATGTATGCATTAATGCACTTATTATAAAAAAATTGTTTCAGAACTAAAAAAGAAGTAATTAAAATTGATTAGCCTGTCATTTATCTAAATTTGTACCAAAGATGATTTATTAATTAATTTCATTAATTAATTAAAGTGTGATAAAACTGAGCTATTTATATGAAGTTCACTTCATCTTCATATGAAGATGTGCTGATTGACAATTCTCTAAAAATTCCAAGGATATTTAGTTAAAGAAAAATAATGTATACCATCACAATATTAAATCATAATATTAAATCTGAAAATTTGTAAGCTAAGCATTCTTTCTATACCAAGTTTTGTGTTAATTTTCCAAGTGACAGGGTTGAAAATTCGTGTTTAAGAAGATAAATTGATCATATATATCTCTTTTCCTTTTTCTAAAGACACAATGAATTTGAAGTAAATTCAGTAAAAGGGTATACTTCCACAACAAAAGAAAAAAAATGAGGTACTGCTAAGGGATAAAACATTTCAACAAGTTTGAAAATCCCAAAGAGCAGATCAATTGAGTTGACCAGAGAATGAGGGCAGAGGAAGACCTAGTTTAAATTTTTATACAGAAAGCTTAAAAGAAAGGTAATCTCCTTTGGATAACCATAGAGAAGATCAGTATTCGGGAATAAGTCAGGAACAAATGTGAGACAGGAAAGAAAATGTAAATATGGATAAAACAAACATTACTTGTAACCATAGACCCCTGCGCTCCAACACTGTTGTAAAGCCTTTCATACAACACCCTGACTTCTGCTACTCTGGTGCAGAGAAATAAAGTAAATGGCTCAGAGGAAAAAATTCTCTTATCTGTTGGCATTTTGACAACCCCTGTGTAAAAGCCACCCCAATCTGCTAGGCACACACTACAGCACTAAGACCCATCAACACAACACACCAAAGTGCACAGTGCTCCTGGCTCATTCTTTCATCATCCCACTGTTGAATATGAACAGAAGGTCATGATCACCATGCATGTGAGCAAAACCTGAAACAGGCATAGAAAGAACAAGATGTATAAAATAGAAATTTTCCTCAAATAGTATCTTCACAGACGTTTGAGAAGAGCTAATCTACTCAAGTGAAGTGTTGTAATATCCAAAAGAAAGAAATGAGAGACAGAGCAACATAGGGGTAGTAGAAAGTGAATATAAATGAAACTATGATTGCTGAAAATCTATTGGGTAAAAGGGAAAATTCAGTTTAACCAGAATAAAAAATATTTTCAGATGTGTAATGAATCAGAAAACTGCTGCCTTACATCTTATGTTACAAAGTTAATTATATGTTTAGCAACAAATCATAAAAGAGAAGGTTTCAAAGGAAATGACATCAGAGTTCCAGTCCCTTTGAATAAGCACACCTAAAGATGGCAATCATTCTAGACTGAAAAAAGAGGACAGCGATTTCCAAAGGAGAGGTCTGTGTTTGATAAATAAAAAGGCTACACAAAAGACTCCATATGTCTTTTGAGTTTTTAGAACAATCTGAGACAGGCAATGCCAGTTAAGAAAAAGAGACAAAGACAGAGAATGAGAAACAGAGAGTAACCACAGGAAGAAAAGGCTACACAGGACATGCGCAGTAGTTACAGAACTCTGTCTGAATTGGAGGAGAAAACAAATTTGTATTATCATATCAAAGTAAACATGTTGTCATGATTTAACTAAAAGTAGGGACATAATTAAACTTGGAAAATGGGTCAGGGTGTTGAGGAAATTAAGTAAACATTTATCATGTAAGAAAAAAATCAGCAAACCAAAATTGGGTATTACATGCATTCAGTTTTTACATATAGTGTTAAAAGGAGCACACAATGTATGGAATTCTGCTTTTTATCGAAAGTCTTGCTGCATCTTTTAAATCATTTGTACGATTATTTTAATAATTTATTAATCCAACTTTTCTCATACAGCAATCATTAACATAGTGATTTGAATTTTCTCACTTTTATAACTAGTTTCTCACACTCCTACTTACAGTGGTAGATATCAGATGTAATATCAATAAGTCAAACACAGAGAATGACTCTCTGAATCACTTCTTGTACTCTTTACAAAACCCAAATGACTTTATTTTGCTATATTTAAAATCTTTTCTGCCTGCTTCTTTAGGATATAAATGCCAGCTGTTGTAATGTTTTGGTTTGGTTTTCAAGAAACTCATTATAAAACATTTTATGTCATTTAAACTTCAAGCTAGAAGGCACCAACAGTCCTGAAGGTACAGAGCCATAGCATTTCCTTCTGGAACATTCAACGTTTCCTTGAAAAATGAAGGCAATTGCATGTACTTAAAATTTTTAGAAGGTAATCTAACAAAAACAATGATATTTTATGTACATCAGCCTCTCAAACTTTCTAGCACTTTTCTTGAGTGCATTAATCAAACTTGGGCATCTGTTCATATTCCAAGAGCAAATTTAAAAACTAAATTCTCAAATGAAAGACAGAAGTCAGCCTGAATTAGCTCTGAAGTTCACTTGTCACCTTAGACCATTTCTGGTTTCCTTGTAGGAGACACAATATTAAATATTTCTACAATTTGTGTATATGGTGCAGTTACATGTAAATGGTTTTGCACAGTTCCTGGCAAAAATTAACTCAGTCATTCATGGCAGGTACTGTCGCAGCTGCTGCTGCTGAGCTTCTGATCAACTTCATCACCATTGCAGCAAACCCCAATCTTCCTGACTGAGCTTTTTGGTTTTTTCTGAGTGTTATTCGACAGATGGGATATCACTAATTCTCCCCTCAAGCTAAGAATATACATGGCTGCAGAAATGTCACCAGTAAATAGGTAGATATGCTCAAAGAAATGACATTATGAGTAATTCAAGTATGGCCATAGAAAAATGTAACTACATTTCTTATGGCACTTATAAAATGCTTTTATAGCTAATTCCAGGTGCACTGCTACTCTAAAGAGATGTCAGTCATTGAGAGAATACTGTCAGGTAGATGACCTAGAAAGATAATACAGATTTGATTGTGTAAGTTCTGGTATGTGTTAGAAGTTTATTTTATACTCATTTTACTACTGTCAACATAATACAGAGGTATACGTATTAAAGAGAAAATATATAGTAGCAGAATTATAGATTTACTCATACTCCTTCTTCTATAGTACTCACCCCTATCTATTGTGGATACGTGCCAAGACCCGCAGTGGATAATTAAAACTATGGATAGTACCGAACCCTGTATATACTAGGTTTTTCCCCCAAACATATATACCTTTTCACTTACCAGAAGCACTTTCTGGCTTCTGTTTCTCATATCTGAATTGCCAGAGTATCTATTAATATGCTTTGTGGCCATATTAAGTAAATTAGAATTACTTGAACACAAACACTTCAATACCACAGCAGTGGATCTGAAAACCAAGACAGCTGCTAAGTGACTGAGGTGGGCATGGATGCACAGGACAAAGGGATGACTCACATCCTGGACACGACAGAGGGTGATGGACAGAGATCCCATCACACCACTCAATGGAGCACAATTTAAAAATTATGAATTGTTTATTTCTAGAATTTTTCATGTGATGCTTTCAGTCCACTGGTTCATGGTGGGTGATGGATACCACAAAGAAGTAAAACTGCAGATAAGAGGTCTAAGAAGGTACATGTACAGGAAATTCAGCATTTTTGTTGTCTACAAAAGATCCAAATTTAATCACAACTCCCCCCCTTGCTGGGGTTTAAGCAGGGAACTAAAATACAGTTTAACCTACAAATATATGATGTCATAGTTATCTAAAAAATCTATTTTCAGTAATTTAAGTCATTTTCAGATAGTTTGCCTTTCAAGTGTCTTTGTTTTGCTCTGTCTTCATCAAGATGATCTCATGTCATACCAAGTCCTTTATCAAGATGACCTCATGACATACAAAGTGATAAGAGATAAAAAGGCCTTGAATTTTCTTTTGTTTTTTAGCTTCCTTCTCATCTGTGCTAGGCTATAGCTTGGCAGTCCCCAACCTTTTTAGCACCAAGGACCGATTTTTCCAGAGATGGTGGGGGGACAGGAGGCAGAGCTCAGACCAGGGTGAGGGGTTCAGGCAGTGGAGCTCAGGCGAGCTCCAATTATTTGCTCCCCCTAACCTCCTGTTGTACACTGGGTAGGGGGCAGGATGGAGAGGGGTGGAGAAAGGAGGTGGAGCTCAGATGAGCTTCCCTCACACCCTGTTACTAACAGACCATGGACAGGCATAATAGGTCCCAGGCCCTGGTGTTGGTGACCCCTGCTGTAGCTGGTATAGCCCACATCCTCCGCAGGTAATTACTGAGATGTGACTTCCTGGTTGGTCTTTAGAGGGGGAGCAAGGACTATATTTTGACATCTACTTCTGGATGCCATGGTGCAAACTCATTGTCACTAATAATGAAATCCTTTTAATCTGTTTCAGCCTGGCTGCTAATGTTCCATTTGCAAACCTTTCCATGCCCACACTGGTACTTCTGGATTGCTTATTCCATCCTCCACACACATACTTTTCTGAGATTCAGGAAAGTGGCTTTAGGTTTACCTGCTGAGCTATTTCCACTGGCATTATTGCATTTTTTTTTTCCCTTTGGCAACATGCTGGATAGCCAGCCAATGAAAATTATTTTCTAGAACTTAATTAAAATCCTTAAAAGAAGATTCCATGTTTATCAATTTTTGTTTCTATTATAAATTCCTCAAATCCTAAAAACCTAGGACAGTATCTCTCAGCAACAATCAATTAATAACATTAATTAAATCTACCAAGTAGTGAATCAACTAATGCAGTGGCCAAACTAATTTAGTGAGGAATGGAAGGAGATGTAGGATGGATGAAAAAGGTTCTGCCACCAGTTCCAATGTTTGGGAGGGTACCCATGCCAACAAGCAATTCTCTGGACACAAACTGGGTATCCTAAAATTCAACCCAATTCTGACACTATCTACTGAAGATAGTATCAGATCCCACTGGTTAAGGATTCAGTCCTACAAGAGTACCCACACCCACATCCCCTAAAATTCAGAAGACAGTCATAGCCCAGGTTGTTACCTGTGCTTCTGACCTCCTGATTGTGAACCAGATATGTCAATGATCTCCTCCTTGGGTTCAATTAATTTGCTAGAGTGGCTCACAGAACTCGGAAACACACTACTTACTACATTACCAGTTTACTATGAAAGGATAGAAATGATATAACTCAGAAACAGCCAAATGGAAGCGATACACAGAGCAGGGTAAGGGGAAAGGGCTTGGAGCTTCTATGCCCTTCCCTAGTAAGTCACTCCCCCCAAATCTCTACCTGCTCACCAACCCAGAAGCTCTCCAGAGTGTTCTTTGGGTTTTTACGGAGACTTCATACACAGTCAAGACTGATTAAATCATTGCCCATTGGTGATTAATTAAACCTTCAGCCCCTCGTCCCTCCTTGGAGGTTGGGAGGGGGCTACTAAAACTTCAACCTTCTAATCACAGCATTGGTTTCCCGGGAAACCAGCACCCATCCTTAGGTTACCTAAGAGGTTACCTGAAAGTTTCCTCATTAACATGACAAAAGCCACTTTTATTGCTCTTATTACAGAGTAGTAATAAGGAAACTTTAGTATTCTGAGAGCCTATTCTGCTCTCTATTCTAAGAGTTTTAGGATCTCTGTCTGGACAGGCCAAGGCCAAATATGTATATATATATTTTTATTATAAATTACAATATCACAATGGGAAATCAAAGTAAAGGTAAAGAGAATATATAATAAATGCATGGTTTTGTTGTGTGCCAAGTGCAAGTTCATTGAGATGGATCATATCCAAATATAATGAAAAGCATATTTCATCTCTAGTGGAAGGTGAATTAAGTCCTATAAAAATAACCTTGACATATGTTGAAGTGATTGAGGGAGTCTGAACTCAGGTAGCATTAGGGTCACTGCTGCTGATAGTAAAATTGTAAAGAATTTTGGCAAGACAGGAGACAGCCATGGAAGCTGTGAGCTTGCTGATGAAGTCTTTCAGGAGAGGGATTGAATTTTGAGTGTCTGTGGCTGACAGGATCTGTGAAGAGGCTGGTGTTAAGGTATAGTGAGGATATTCAGCAGGTGATTGTTCATTGTGAGACAGTTTAGGGACATGGGCCTGTGAATGGAAAAATACCAAGTAGCCAGGTAGCGAAGTTAAGACCAGGTGGCCAGAATGATAAGCTGACCACAGGAATGTCACCAACCCTCCAATCCCTGCTAAAAAACAAACAAACAAACAAAAAACCCACAGAAATGTATCTCTCTTCTAACCACTTGCTTTTTCCTTATCCTGACATGGAGAATTACACAAGCCCACCATTTGCAAAAAGCCCATCTTTGTGTACAAGCTTGTCTTCTTCCCAGCTTTTAAAAGCAGCCAAGCACAGCCAATTCCAGAGCCAGTTCAGAGGACCCTTCTTTCCTCTGTGCCACCTCCCTTTGTGCTTAAGCACAAGCTAAATAAAATCTGTCTGAAAATTTCTCTGGAATTCCCTCTCAATTTCTATCTTGGGAAACTTAAGAACTACAACATCTGCAACAATTGGTACTGGTAGAAGCGTGGTCTACAATTAGCATGGAATTCTACTGAGTCTTCTTTTAAATTGGGAACTTTAGAAAACAGAACTCTCCAGGAAAAAGCTTAAAGAGAAAGGAAAGGTTCATTTAAAGCAAAGTTGAATTATTATTTACAGAGATATTTGAAAATATAAGAAAATATACCTTAATTGTATACTGTTACCTTGAGGCTCATAGAGGCTATGAAGATGGGAGTAGTGAGGTGAGCAACTTTAGAGAATAGTGGTGCAAGTATTGAATAAAGCATAAGAGAGGTAAAGTTTTCCTCTGGTAAAACAATGATGGAAGCAAAAGAATAGGAAGAAATTAATAGTGGAATGAAACTGATAGTGGCATGGGAAGGAAAACAAATGATAAACAGAAATTGTGTTAGTGAGAGTATTGGAAGGGTGACTACTCTTCAACAGTAAAGGTCCCAGTTTTTGTGTTGACAGATTACTCATAACTCTTGTGATAAGCTATCTCAGATAACTCAAGAATATCCCCATATGGCACAGGTTTGTTTTAGGGGTAATCACATGCACCTATGCTGTGATTAGTGCTGTCACATTCATTATTTTGCTTTTGTAAATGAAGGGCTAATGAATTAATAAATTTTACTTTTGCTGACCCAAAGCGTACGCCACACTCAATAATTATTATTATTTATTGTTCATCAACTAAACCATGAAAATATGTCTTTAATAAATAGAAATGAATTTAAAATTTCTAGGTAAATGGAGTCACAGTTTACTTGCCATCAAAGTCATGAAATGCATGATATATACAAAAATAATTGGCAGCATCTATTCTTCTAATGATTCTCTTGACACTGAAGCACTAAGATCAAAGTTGAGCTTCTAAAAGTTCTAAACTATAATTTCATGTAGTTTAGAAGTTAATTTCTAAGATTTTATGGAAAAATTAGTTTCCATCCCTTTCTTTTTTCCAAATATATTTTATTGATTATGCTATTACAGTTGTTCCAATTTTCCCCCTTGCCCTCCTCCACCTGGTATGCCCCTTCCTCCCTCCAGCATCCCACCCTTGGTTCATGTCTATGTGTCAGGCATGTAAATTCTTTGGCTATTCCATTTCCTAACATGTTCTTAACACCCTCTTATCTATTTTGTACCTACCAATTTGTACCTTTTTTAAATTGTTGTTCTTGTACAGTTATCTGTCTTTTACTCCCATCCCAGCCCACCACCTCAACCCTACCCACCTCCCTCCCATATCAACCCCCCTAGTTTTTGTCCATGTGTCTTTCATACTTGTTGCTCCAAACCCTTCCCCTTTTCCCCTGAAATTCCCTCCCCCCTCCCCTCTGGTACTTCTCAATCCCTGCACCTTTAATCCTGTTCTCCCCCTTCTCCCTCCCAACTAATAACCCTCCAAATAATTCTTTCCTTTTAATCTAGAAGGATTGATTCTTCTCTTTCCTGTCCTTCATTCAAATTTTCCTAATCCCTTTTAAGTTTATTATTCATACAAAATTTTCTGCTTAGAAATTCTTCCTAGAGATTTCATTATGATTCCCACAATTTCCCTAATAAGTTAAGTAAGAACATATTTTTCCTTCATTTTATGGATAAAAACAAAGTTTTGGACCATGAGTTTATATGATTTGTTCATGTAGGTTAATGGTACCGAAATAAGATAATAAGCTTTCTATTTAAAGTTATGATATAATATATAAATCTCTTACTATTCTTCATCTCTTCCCTCCCACCTCCAAAATCTAGCATCATCTTCAGACTGAAATCATGTTCTACCTCAGATAGAAAATACTTTTTCATACCAACTTGTCACTAACTTTCTCTTTGTGGCTTTAATTGACATCTTTTTCTATCTGTACAATATTAGTATGTAAAATGAAATTATTCTGCAGCCTTAATTGTATTCAACAGGCTGTAATTACCTCATCCTAGAATTATAAGATCAAAAGCAAATTACAGGCTATGCTCAGAAATGAAAGATCTATCCCAGTTCAAGGACTGACCATGAGTTTGTCTTGCATATTATTTAACAATGCAATTAAAGAATGCCACTTACACTTAAACTCCATTAAAGAAGAATATGACAGCTCCTCAAGAGAGATTTCACTATATTTGCTTTATTTTATTTTAACTCCATTAAGTTACAAATAATTTGGTTAGTACAGTAGCCTATCGCCTCTTATCCAGTTATGTTTTCCATGCTTCTAGTTACCCCAGAGTCAGCTGACACTCAGAAATATTAAATAGAAAATTTTAGAAATAAACAATTCATAAATTTTGAATTTTGCATCTTTCTAAGTAATGTAATGAAGCCTCCACCATTCCACTCTTCCAGGCCTAGGGTATGAATCATCCTTTTGTTGCAACTTAGCCATGCTATATTCTACCTACCCATTAGTCACTTAGTAGACACCTGGGTTATCAGATTGACAGATGGGGTATCACAGTTCTTGGGTTCAAGTAACCCTTACACAGTAGCCTACCACTATATAACAATAGCTACATCATTCATCTCATCACATAGGCATTGTATCATCTCACATCATCTCGGGAAGGGTGAGTACAGTATAATAGGATATTTTCAGAGACCACATTTATATAACTTGTATCATAGTATATTTTTGTAACTGTTCTATTTTTGTTATTATTAATCCTTCACTGTACCTAATTTATAAGTTAAACTTTCACAGGTGTGCATGTATAGGAAAAACTACAGTATATGTGTAAGGTTTGGTACTATTATATTTGTGGTCAGGCATCCACTGGGGGTCTGGAACGTATCCCCAGGGGGTGAGGAGGTAATACTCTACCTTACTGTCAAAGAGAGAATTTAAGTGCATCAGGATCAGTTGTTTAGCTTTGTCTATAAGAAGAGAGAAGGCGAAATGGCACAGTTACAAATCAAAGTCAGGAGATAGATTTTAATCCCCATTCTCTCCCTAGTTTCCTTTTGATCTGGAGACATCTTGTCAGCCTCAGTTTCCACAGCAGAGAAAAGGGGTAATTTTAACTTCACCACCTATTTTGGCAGTGTTAAAGGGGATCACAAGAGTTGACCTATTCAGTAGATCTTTGAAACATATAGGGAACTTTACAAATTCTTTTTTTGTATTTCAACTCTCACTATTCTATGGCAGAAAACAAGCAAAAGAAAATTTATTTGAAATCTTTAGGTTTTCCATTAGCTTCTGAGTTCTGCCACGACCTTTACTCAGGAGACTTTCATATTCAGTGTTCTGCTTTATGTCACCATCAGTAAAACATTACTGCCTGGAAGCCTCCCTGTCTGCCCATCTTACCCTCTCCCCACTTAGCTTGGTTCCCATTTCCCTTTGTTCTGCTGTATCCTCTATATTTATTCCTTCATCCAAAACACTTAACAGTGTGATGGAATTACATATTCACCTTCCTATATTCTTCAGTAGGATGAAAGTCCTGAAACTTAGCTCTCTTTTCCATCATTCTTGATCCAGCATCCATCACATACTAAAGCCCTTTTTACGTGCACAAATTAAATTTGTAACTACAAGCAGAATACAAGTCTGTAGGCATTTCTTTATTGCTTTAAAGTGGTAGCCAAACACATTTAGAAGGTGAAGCTTGAAAGATAAGGCTCCTCTGAGCTCGCCATAGCATACACACTGAAAACTAGAGATTTACCCTGGTTTGGGGGCCAGGGGCTATAATTTCTTTTTATTTATTTAGCAGGTTATTGAGATATAATTGACAGACAAAAAGTGCACATATATAGAGATTCACTTTTAAATGCAAAACAGAGGAAGATAATTAAGCAAGAAAGGGCTCTTGAGTCTCACAAATACAGGGGTGTACAAAAGTAGGTTTACAGTTGTATGTGAAACAAAGTTTTAATAACACTATTGTAATAATCATAACTTTCATGTTTTTTCCATATGAATAACTATAAACTTTTTCCAGCATCTATATAATAATCTACATATACTTACTGAACAAAGTTAACAAAATTCTTTCTTGGACTAATAAATCAGATTAAGGACTCCATTTACCACAGCCTATGCATAAGGAGCTTAATAAACATCCTGTGGATAAATCCACATATTCTTAGACCACCTTTAAAATGTGTTTCACAAGGGTCTATATGCTTTATAAGATTGCTTTGTTGAGTGGAAAGTAATTATCACACCAGTGATTAAAGTATTACCAAGAGAATTTGTTTTCTAAGTTCAGATATCGTCAAGCAGGATAATATTCAAGAATAAAACCACAAAATTTATTTTACTCAGTAAAATACAAGCATCCCTTTAGCCTAAATTCAAATGGAGGTGTTGTTAGTGACTTAATATGGAACATACTGATCTTAACAACCACTTTGTCACTTTTTCTATTTTCTGAGCCACAGTGGTGTTTTTTCTGCTGGGCACATTCAGTTTTAATCATGTCTTAGTGTGCTGTTTTCTGCCAAGGTCTAAATTGCATATATACAACCCCTCCCTGCTTTAGTCCCTGAAGTCTGTTTGGGAGTACTTTGTACGCTCTTGACCTTGGTTTTTGTTTACCCTGTGCCAAGTACTTCAACATCTGGACATCCTACTCTATTATCTACTAATCACACTGAAATCCCCAATTTAACCTGCCTGCGGTTAGATATGTGTACCTTTTCTGAGAAAGCAGCAGGCTAGGCGCAGCAAATATTACACTTCGTTTTTGTTCATGACCATTCAAATTTTAGATCAGCTTCTTTCAACTGATATTTAATAGCTCTTGTCTACTAATTTTTTAAGTATTGTGGAGGTAAGTATTTTATGGTATCAAAACAGGAATAAGATTTATCACATAAGCCAGACCTGTCTACCTATGCACCAGCTAGCTTCCTTTCATAATGCTTACATGTGTAATTTGCCAATTCATGGAAGTGAAAACATTTATTGTTCACTTCTGTGAATTCCCATTTCGGTTAAATTCATTTACTCAATTACATAGTTTTTATCTGCTTACTTAGACTTCATGACTTAACAGGAAATTGGATATTTTTTTCAACTTTTTAATGAAGTAGTAATAGTACTTTTAAAAGTCAAAAGAATTTGAGAATCTGGAAATGTAAAATCTCCTCTCCATAGATAATCAAACACTATATATTATTGACTAAAAATGATTGAGAAGTTAAGAATATTTTCTACTTTCTCTTTCTTGTTCCCTTTAACACACGCATTTCACACACATAAGCTCTCTTTGCCACTTTTATTCTTCAGTGCCCATAGACTAGTTATTCCTGCTGTTTCAAATCCTCCCCTATGCACAGCAGATGAAAACTGCATTGAAGCTGAGAACATTAAGAATCCCTATGGTGTTTAGTGAAATGTATGTGGGTAGAGCTTTTGACAGGAGGAGAACTTTAACAGTGCCATTCCATGATATGAGGTATTCTCTTTGTAAATACCACCAGCAAGGCCAAACCATCCTGCCACACTTTACATTTAATATATGTGAAATTAACAATGTGGTTATCAGTGGCCTATCATGCTTTTCAAAGGTGATTATAGGCCTACACAGTACTGGTCCCATGGGATAGTTAGTAGTCTTTAGAAAGACGCACTTCATGCTGTATTGTGCCAGGCTTCCTATGGTCCACTCTGATGAGACAGGCACGTTTTTCTGCAATGTCAACTATGTATCTCTTACACTGTCACCACCTGGAGGAAAAAAAAGGAAGTAAGCATGTCTATAATTCCTTCCTCTTACCTAATGTATGTACTATCTCCACAAAAAGCATAAAGCATTAAGGTATAAGAATGTCTAAAGATTAGGAAACTTATATCCTTAATTCTGTTTCTTGTGAGAATCTGTTTTGACAGTTTTAGCTAATTGGCTAATTTATTTGTCAATGATTTCTGCAAAAAGGCCTCATGAAATTCACTCATTTATTCATTCATTTATTGAAAATACAAGATTCCCAGCTTTCATTAATTTTGCATTCCAGAGGGAGAAAAAGATAAAAACCAGAAATAATTAAGTAAAAAGATTGGATGTTAGATATCAATAAGTGCCATAGGTAAAAAAGGAGCAAAACGCAGGGAAGGAAAATGCAGCAAGGAACAATGGAGTGCATTTTTAAATAAGATCATTAGGAAAGGCCTCACTGAGGAAGTTTCTGGAGAACAGATTAAGGAGGTGAGTGCAGTAGTTATTTGTAGGCAAAATAAGCAGACTAAAATCACATACCTATGAACATGGCTGGTGTAGCTCAGTTGACTGAGTGCAGTCCTGTGAACCAAAGGGTCACCAGTTCAATTCCCAGTCAGGGCACATACCTGGGTTGCAGGCCAGGTCCACGGTAGGGGGCGAGTAAGAGGAAGCCACACATTGATGCTTCTCTCCCTTTCTTTCTCCCTCCCTTCCCCTCTCTCTATAAAATAAATGAATAAAAGCTTTAAAAAAAAGAAAAGAAACTAAAGATGAGAATTTTAAAATTAAAATAAAATAGATAAAAACCCTTGGGTGTATATTGCCAGGTGTAGAACTAAAGCAGAATGAAAGATAAAGATATCAATGGTGTAGGACATTGTAGGCTTTTTGCTCTCTCTGTGAGTGGTATGGGAAGCCATTAATTAGTTTTGAAGCATGAGAGAAGCACTATATGATTGTCATTTTAAAAGCTATGTCTATATATCAATATATTGAAGTCAATATAGATATAGATATGTATTGATATGGATAAGTTTTCCCCAGCTGTTGTGTGGAATTTAGACAGTTGGGTCAAGATCAGAAGCAAGGAACAAATTGGGAGTCCTTTGCAATTATCCAGACTAGAAACAATGTTTCTTTGGGACATGTTGCTGTGAGGGAGATCATTAACTATTAGTCGAATTTTAAACATATTTTGAAAGTAGAGCTGATAGGATTTGCTGCCAAATTGGGCATTTGTTACAAAAGAGAAAGATTCAAAGGTGACAACAAGATTTTTAGACTTAGCAGCTAAAGAATAGTGCAGCTGTAATCAAGATGAAGATTTCAAGAGAAGCAGCCTTTGGATGACAAAACAAGTCTGTTTTGAAAATGTTAAGTTTGAGATGCCTTTTGAATACTTAGGTAGAGCTATTGAGAGGGTGGTATTATATAGGTCTGGAATTCAGTGATTTAGGGGAGAAGTCCAGGCTGGAAAATACTTTTATAATTCATTGATGTTAGGAAAATATTTACAGCTGTGATCATCAGGGAGTGAATTTAAATAAGAAGAAAAGAATATAAGATTGTGTCCAGAGTTCCTACAATGTTGAAATATTTGCAGCTAAATAGCATAGCTGTTGATACCAAGGAAAACCACCAGAAGAGTGAATACTCTGGAATACAACTGAAGAACTATTTGTTAGAAGTGTCTACATCTAAAACCAATATAATCCTGTATGTCAATTATATCTCAATTTTTTTAAAAAGTATGAACAATTAATACATAAAATACTGCTGACAACTAAAGGATGATGAAAACTGAAAACTGGAGGATGACGAAGAGTGCTATTTGTTTTAGCAATGTGGGCATTGTAAGTGATTTTGACAGAAGTAGTTATGGTGTAAAAGTCTCATTGCAGTATCTCCATTGAGAATAGAAGAACTCCAGAAAGTAAGTATCAACAATTACTTTGAGACAATTTTCTGTTAAATAGGGCAGAGAAAGAGTGATAACTAGGGAGAAATGGGGCCAGTTTGTATGTGTGTTTCAAGGGAAAATATCATAAATGGATTGTATTACATGAGAATGTTATCGCATCAAAATCAGCACAAGGTATTTTTGATGTGTTTTGACTTCTACCCTTTATTTTCATCATCCACTAAGCTTTCTTACCACCAACTTCTTTGTATAATTTTCTTGAACTAGGAACTTTGTTCAGCTATCTTTCCACCCCTACTGCTAAACCATCAATGAAAGTCTGGATTCCAAACACCACTTCCGTTAGAGTATGGTAGTCTTAACATTAAAAACAGTCAACATCGAAAAAGTATATATCTAATCAGGGTAAAAAAGGCAGTTATTTTTTCTAAATGCATAATTATAAATTCCACTTTTCTAAAACAACAACAAACACTAAAGTTAGTACAAACCAGGATATATGCATCTTTTTAACCAATATTTTTGCTTCTATTTATCAATAAATCTTACTTTTAGGATATGGGGAAAGTGTTTCAATGAGAGTGCTACTGATTAAAATTGTGGATCTATAATCATTTTAAACAAGTAATTTATACTTTTTAAATACACAACTAAATAAATGTCTCTGAAGTAATGGCTCCTCGATAAATGTATTTATGTGAACTTCTAGCTACATTAGAGACTAAAAACTGAAAATAAGAATATATCTATAGGTTTTTGGAAGTTTGGAAACTATTTTGCAATGCCTGGTGTATTTGTCAACTATCGACACAAGCAATCCACATGGTAAGCCACTCATCGACATATATACCCAGTATACAGGAGGTAGGGAAGCGCAGTACACTGTTAGCAGGCGGAACTGCAGAGCCACTTTGCAGGGAGAGTAAATATAGGGAGGTGTGAAAATTGTGCACAATAGTACAATCTGCTTTCTTTCTACCCTGCGATTGCTGTTTGCTAAATTCTCTGACTGGCAACAATGCACAGTTCAGTATATGTTCTAAGTGATGACATTCAAACTAAAATGATAGTATTTAAAAGAGTTAAACCAATATAATTTTAATTATTACATTTAAAGTAATATTGTGGTAGAACAGTTTTTGAAAAAGTCTGACATGAGTTCATATTTCAACCCCTTCCCTCAATTAACTATGTGTCCTCAGACAGATGTATCTTTTCTCTCTGTATTTATGATATTTTAGATTTTACATATTTATTTAGTTTTTATTTTTTGACCTGCTCATTCCTGGTAAACTAAAAGGTCCACAAAGACATAGACCACATCATCTTTGATTGCTAACATGTATCTAGCTCTTATCACACAATAGGAACTCAATAAATACAAGCTGAAGAAGGAGGAAAGGAGATAATGAGTGATAAGTAACTAAATGAAAGGAGGAGAGAATTTTAGGTGTGGGAGAACCAGAAAAATAGGTTCTGAACTGAGAAGGAATGTGGTATGGAGACCTGATAGCAGTCAGTGCAGTGTAACTGGCTAAGAAGGAAATGATAGAAAAGATGGTTTGGAAATAATTAGTACTCTGATGGTATAAGGAATCTAAAGTCAACTTCTATGGTTTTACTGATACGCTTTAGACAGGAAGTTATGTGATCAGATGTCCCTTTCAGAAAACACTACTCCAGTTTTCACCGGAATGTTTCTGGGTAGATGTGGCAAATGCAATACTCATCTAGCTGCACACCTGTTCCTGCATCACCTCTCCTGAGCCAAGGCATTCAGGGAGCTGGGCAGGACGGGGTCTCTGGGCATGGCCCCACAGAGAGCTGGTGCTGGGCTTCCTCCAGAGGCCCACTGAGAGCTTGGAGAGCACTGCCATCTAAGGGAGGTAGACTGGGCCAGGTGTATGCATGTCTGTTATTCCTAGCCCTCTGGAAACTGAAGAACAATTGCCTGGACTGGTCCTGCTCCTGCTGCTGAGTCTGGGAGAGTTCTAGGGAAGGACTTCTTCCAGACGCCTCCACTGCCCAGCCAGCCTTCAAATTCTTTGTCTGTCTTATGGAAAATGAAACACATCGTATCATGCCAACACACATTCTGGGGCTGAAAAATGTTTATTTTTTCAGACAAATGAATACAAGTCCATAAATGTTGAAAAACAACATCTTGTCCCAGAAAATCAAGAAGAAATAATATTTTGAAAATATGAGCCTTGGAAAAAATACTCCAAATGCCTAATGTAGTAGTATCAGGAAAAAAAAAAAACAAAAAAAAAAACTGAAGGATAAGCTGTCATTAAACAAACAAGAGAAGGCAATTTTCTAGAGCTAAAGAGAAAATGAATATGCAGATTGAAAAGACAAAAATATAAGTCCCAGGAGAAATCTGCTTGTCTTTCTCGCTGCTGAACCCCCAGAGCAAGAAAAGTGCTTGGTACATAGTAGATACAAAATAGATTTTTATGTGAATTAATAAACCCTGAATTGGTTTCTGGGTAAATTTTACAAAATACTTTTAAGATACAGTGATAAAATGACATACAATTTACGTGAGGTAAAGGAGATCGAGATGATGGAAAAATTGCAATTGCAATCAAAGAGGAAACAAAGATGAAACCTTGGGATTTTCAGCAATATGTCTCAGCATTTTACTCTTAAAACAAAAGATAGTAAAATGTTATTGATCACTCCTATGTTTCATAAATGTCAGTCAATTCCATAAGAAGCTATCAATTACAAAAAAGTGATTTAAAAATATATTTAGGTTAAATTTGATAAAGCTTACACAAAAATTTTGTAACACCAAAATATATGGCATGTAATTATATGAAAATGTTATTTTTTACCAAAAAAGTGAATATGTAATATAGTAGCTTCTTGGTTTATTATAATACCCCAAAACTAGTTAAATTATAAGCAGTAGGCTTTATATCAGCATAGAGCCATCGGATGTCATGGGAAGGGAGAGGTTTCATGGAAAAGAGAGATGTCATTGGTTCCGTGCCCTGGGTGGGCAGTGCCAGTCCCTTACTTAATCGGTAGGAGGCAGCATGGTGTCAGGAGCAGACAACTGAATTCAATCATCTTTCTCTAGAACGCTATGATTTTCTATTGATGGCCGCTATATTTAAGGAGGATTTTTGTTTCTTAATTTCTTGGAAAATTTTGCATTGCAGTTCCTTCAGGAAACTTCATTTTTTTTTGTTTGGGATATTGAAAATATTTAGACTGGTCAAAAAACCATAGATCACTTTTTATATCACTTGAAAATGAACTATTTTTAGAAAATAAATGTTTCCTATATATATTACAAATGTTATAAGTAGAATCTCATTTTCCTCTGAATATCTTTGCCAATAATTACCAATAATTTCATATGCCTCCCATTCTCCTTTGGTATATAGGAAAGTATAAAAAGAAATAGCAGCAACTGTTCGAAGGTCTCTCAAGACTGCAAATATTGTCTTTATGGCTTTTATGGGATAGAATGACTCATGTCATATTTTTAGCAGGGTTCTAATAGTAAATGTTTATTGAGTTGTTTGACTCTAGGCAATTTTCTCTGTATTACCCATCATGTTGTATAACATTTATTTATTACAAATGATAAAATATGCCATTAGATGTATGAATAGGCAGTACTGCCAAGCTCAGGAAGGCAAAAATAGAATTTTTTATACCATGTACACATGTGGTAAAAGGTTGTTTAATTGGTCTATAAAAAAAATCTAACAAACTTAATTTATCAGATTGCTTACACATAGACTATATCCAGGTGTGCTTTTATAAAAATACACAGTGCAGTATTATTAAACAGAACAAAAGAAGGATTACATGGAGAACAAAATGAAATTTTTCTTGTTTCTGACTCTAAAATCATTCTACTGTCTAAATAGACAAAAATAATACCTTTAGCAAAAATAGAAGGATGTTTATCATTAAGTACAGAAGCATGCAAATAGAGGAGGGCAACACCACATGTAACTTTGGTAAAATGCTCAAACAGCTTATTCTGCAGAATAAATATTAATTTTTGGTAGAAAAATGTTTATTTAGTTGAGGACATTTTCTTTTGATAAGCAAAATGACACAGAGTGGCTTTCCTCCACTAACATTTATTTCTAACCTTTCCATCTAGTATGCCTTCCTGGTTAAACGATAAGAGGCTCTCTAAATATCCCCATTTCAGCATCTAATGCCGTTGCAGTCTGACCTCCCACAGAGTTTATTTTAGCAAGCCAAGGTGTACCTTAAGCTCTCCAGATGTGGGAAGGTCTTATAATTTGATGTTTTATTTACTTGTATTTTTCTCCCTTTCATAGAATCTCTGTACCAATAAACAAAGAATCCTGAGTTTTTGTTAACTCAAACCAATGAATCTCTTCCGAACTTAACCCTTGTACTACTTTTCTCCATGTTTCTAGAGAATTCCAGTTATCGCTGTTTCTTTCATATATATTTTTAATTTTCCATTTCAGGTCCCTGTGCAGGCACTAGAGCCCTGAGGGAATTTAAAATTAGGTGTTACTCATGTCTATGTCTCTCTCCTCTCTTTTCTTGTCAAATAACTTTTTTTTTAAGGTGGACATACCTGAAGACTTCTGCACTCCCCCGCACCACCTCTGCCCCTCTACCACGAGCCTTGATTGGACACCCTCCTCAACCTCCTTTTTAGGCAGCCAAAAAAGCTACTTATCACTCCTCTTTTATATATTTCAGATCAAAATAGATTGAGTTCTAATGTAACCTAAGAACCAAATATTTGCATTTGGAGTAATGAGAAGTCACCAAAGTTGTGTGGGGGCTCTGCCCACAGGGCCCCCCTGGCTGCCACGGGTAAGACTAAATCTACCAAGACATGATCTGCTTGGGGAGGAAAGGTGGCCAATCTCTCAAAGGAGAAGGGCCAAGAGCCCTTTCCTCAATGGGCTTTTATTGGGTTTATTTTGCACAGGAATACAGCTAAAGCTTATCAATCATTGTCAGTCAGTAAGGATCAAACAATAGATAACATACAAAGAACTATGAGGGCTTATTCTGAGTCAGGGTCTGTTAGCTAAGGGGCTATGAAACTTTGGGAAACAAACTCATTTCCTGCTCGGACCCTTATCATTTAGTTGAGAGCATTCTTAGCAAAGCAGGTTTCACGGGGTTTTATGTCTTCTTTCTTAAGACCTGATCACCCTGGGGAACCCACCCTTTCTAGCACAGAGCTGCACCACACCCTCTGTCATTGTTTCAGGTTTAAGTCAGGCAGAGGAAGTAAGGCAGCCAAGAGATTCAGAGACTTCTCACATACAGAGGACTCAGGCTGTGTCAAAGCCGAAGGGCGAGGGTCCATTACCCCCTTTTGCTGTAGCCCCCCAAGCCCTATCCTGTGGGCCCCCATGATCATGCCTGTTTTAGGTCATCCCTCTCTTGAGGAATCTTACCCATCATTGGCTAACCCATCATGCACTGGGGGCCAGGCAGGGTGAAGTAGAAGGGGCAGAGGCGGTGCCCCTGCCAGGGAGATAAGTGTTGTCTCCTTAGTGGTTTATGGTCTGAAGGTCACTCACTCAGCCCTAGCCTCGGGGGGGGGGGGGTGTTACAGCTTCTGGAAGCAGGCAGGGGGGTTCCCAACACAAAGTCGTAGTTGTTCCTTCCTAACATGGATGTTCCCTTTAATACCATTCTTCCCTTAAAATATAAACTTGGATAGAACTTGTTGAAGTCAGACATTTAGAAGCAGGCAGGACTTTCTACCATAATTTAAATTACAATATAGATGCAGCCTCCATCTCTGCCTCATTATAATGAGGAAATTGCTGATTTTCATCTACTGTGCAAAAGGCTGTTGAAAATACAGGTCAAGGAAAAGTAAAAGAGGGTTTGGGAAATAGAGGAGTGTGGTGGTCTGAAACTTATTTAAAAAATTCTTATCTGAAACTCAAGAGCACAGTTTCCTGGGGCCATAGTAAAGAACGACCATGGCACCAGGCACAACTTTCCTCAGGTCACGATGTGTTCTCATGAAATTTTGACTAACAAGTCTTTTTCTAACCAATGAGAGTTCAGAAATATTGGGATTCACTAAGGTAATAATCTGCAAAGTTGTTAATAAATAAGAGGATTTATTCACTTATTCCACGAACTGTTTGAGTTCCTACCATGTTTGTTGACAAAGAAGACAGTAGGTGTCGTATATATGGGCACACACTTTTGTTTATGATTTAGGATACAGACATTTTCAACAATGTGCATTTTTCACATTCATAATTATAAACATAATTATAAACATAATAAAATGGTTTTATAAACTGAAATTGGTCAAGTAAATTATTACAGACTCGAGGTCTATTCCTAAAACACTTTTTTACTTAATTCATATAAAAGTAATGTATACTCCTACTAAGCTAAAATTAAATGGTGTTGGCAGATTAATTTTAAAAAGAGCCACCCCTCACTCCATCCTCACTGGTTCCCGTAAGTGATCTACAAAGTTAATTTGTAATGTCTCAAAATAATATGCATATGCTAATTTTTAACTAATCGCTTGAATGTCTCACCCTTCATTTCTTAATTTGGGTCCACTATTTCCTTATAACAATGTCTCTTGGACACCATGCCCTATTGCTTCTTGGATTATCTTTTAAATTTTCTGGAGCATAACTTCAAAGAACTTCCTAAAAGAGGGTATAAAAAAAGGTACATTTTTAGCCTATTATTGTTTGAATATGTCTTTATTCTACTACTTATATAATTAATACTTTGACAACATAAAGGTATTTTTGAAACATTTTAATAGATTTCTAAAGTAATTGATATTACTCATTTGAGTATCATTTGTGTATAAAGGGCTCTGTTTCTTCTTTTCTTTAATTTTACATTACTCAATTTGTACAATCTTTCTGAAGTTTCATGATGAAAGGGCTTTTTGTATACATATTGTATTGGATTTTCAATCAAGCCTTTTCATTTTTGTTGTTGCTTTCTCTTTTATATCTACATTTTGCAATATTTAAGTAACTTTTTAAGCCTCTTTTTAAATTTTAGTTTAAAAAATAATTTTGTCAACCATGTTTTCAGATTCAATATGGTTTAGAAAAAATATAGGTCTTTGAATTGTTGAACTCAAGAGGTAAATGCTTTTTTTTAAGAGACTTAGAGCCTAGCCACTGACCAAGATTAAAAAGCATTAGTAATACTCATTATTATCATCATCATTTCAGTGTTGGTGATTATAGAATACTGTTGGGAAGTAAATTAATACAACCTTCCTCAAGGACACTTAATTAGTAAATACCAAAAGCTTTAACAAACTAAATATCATTTAAACAAACATACATGAAATGTCTACCTCTAGAAATTTATAATTAGAAAACTGTAAGAATACCACCAAAAATATATTGAAGAATAGGATAATTAATGGCCAACATTGAGAAAATAAGCCACTTAAGTTTAGTTAGGTACAAATAACAAATGGTACAGTGCAAAGTTTCTGAATTATTAGAATGACTTATTTCAAATTAAATGTATTAAATAGGGAGAGATAGTATCAGTTAAATTAAAGGTTCAATCATTTTATTAAGAATTCAAATTTAGCCTGACCAGTGTGGCTCAGTTGGTTGGGTATCATCTCACAAATGGAAAGGTTGCTGATTTGATTCCCGGTGAAGGCACATGCCTGGATTGTGGGTTTGGTCCCTGGGTGGGCCACAAATGAGAGGTAACCAATTGATGTCCCTCTCTCACATCAATGTTTCTCTCCATCTTTCTCTCCCTTCACCTCTCTCTAAAAATAAATGAATAAAATTTAAAGTAAAGAATTCAAATTTAATTCTCAAATTTTTAGCCATTGGTTCTTATCTGCAAACAAACACTGGGCTGGTAAGAATTATGGTATTATAGTGATTGACTAGACTAATCAAGATTTAGAATAATTTCTCAAAGTAGTCAGGGCTTTGTTTGCAAATAGCACTAGAATTGATTAATTAAAATTTTCCATCTCATACAAGAACAGACCTCAGAAAGATCTAAAGCCAGGACCCACTGAGCAATGCTTTTGGGTAACTGACTTTCACTTCAGTCAAATAAAAAACTCAATAATTGGCTTGGATTGTCTTGTGCCCAACATCTAATGAAATAGACAGACACATACTGAAACCACCAGAGGTTAGGACGGAGTCAGGCAGGTGTCGTTGGAGCTGAGTGGCAGAGGACTGGAGTATAAAAGGGTATCAAGACAGACTGAAAATCAGACCAAATCCTCACCATGCATAAGTAGAATCATTTATACCTTAAATTCCACTTACAGTTCATATACCTGACGTGGGATATTTTGTGTACCATCTCCCTAACCTTTCGTAACTTTAGTCACAAAGTTCCATCCCCCCCATCCTTCAGTGTCTATCAACAACATAGTCCTTGCTGATGATCACACAGGTGATATGTACTATGCAACTCTAGCAGTTGTTGTAAGAGAACTGGAAAATACTTAGGATTAATTTTTAGGGACCAGTTTCTCTTTATTGGGTTTTGTTTCTATAAAGAACAGGTGTTATCTTCTGAATTAATTTGGAATAGATGAGAAAGTAAGAGAAAGATTTATTTGAACTTAAAACTTCACTTCATATAAGTAGTAATCCATGTGCATCAGAGACAGGAATGCTTAGGTCTATGCAATCTCAGTGGGACTTTCTGAAATTTATATGATTTTGAGAAATCTTTGGAAAATTCTTCAGATAAAAGAAGAAACACTATAAATACAATATCAATATTTAAGGAAGATCATTTGAATTTTATTTTGTGGTGTAAAATATTATAAATATAGTAATAAATCATTAACATGTATCTACTTAACCTCGCTCATTGAGCAACTGACCCTTTTGCTAATAAAAGAATAAACTCAAGAAAGCTTTAAGGATTTCTTTAATGCAAATGACAGAAGTGGTGCTTAGATAGCAAACTGAATCAAAAAGAGAATAAATCCCAAAGGAAGCTTATTTAATTGAAGATTAATAGCTACAGCACAATCACTGTCAAGGACTGACCCTGGGTAACTTTAAATAGTCTGACCTTAGCACGATACAAATTAAATTAAACTTAAAGAATTTTCATGAGAGGAAGCTCTCCATTAGCCATCACTAGAAATCCCTGGAACCTAAAATACTGTATTTTAAATGAAGTGAAAGACATAGTATGATCCTCTGCCAATATCTAATATTGTACAATTATTCTTCCTTCTTTTCATTTAGAACAACTCCTTTCTCTCCAAACCAATAATTTGAACAGATTTCACAAAATACTTAAACTGCTGAGAACATACAATATATTCAGACTCAACTGTCAAGTATAGGTCACATAATTGAGGCTCTTTTTCCCTTTAGAAAAAAATCTATAAGATGTCCAAATACCCTGTTTCTTAAAGTTATTAATATAGAGATTAATGGCTAAATGCAAAGCCAAGAGAGGCCATTGGCCTGGATTTGAATCATAGTTAAAACATTTACTGATTATGTTCAAATCATTGGATATTCCTAAACCTTGGGTATTTTTTTCTTTATTAAGGTACATTCTTTGGATCATTATGAAGAATAAATTAAATGAGGTATCTAAAAATGTATAGGAAGTTTCCTGACTACCTTAGCATATGGATCTAATGTGGATTGCTATACAAGCAAAAATTCATAAGAATTATTGATAAATGGTGACCAATAGTTATTATATATCTAACCTCAAAAAAAGTGGCAGAAGGAATTTTATTCCTCAAATTAAAGGGAAAAAAGAATCTCAAATAGAGAACTCAAGTTGACACTGGTGATTTTTACCAGGCATCAAAGATAGTAACCAAACTAAGGGTTTGGTTTTGTCTGGAATATGGAGAAAAGTGATGTGGCTTTAAGCGTACCAAGCTGGAAGCTGTAAATAAGACCATTCATAAGGCCAAGGCACTTGAAATAATATATGATCTTTGAAAATGTAGGAGTAAATCTGCAGAATGAGATTTTCTTTCTGCAGAAAATCTCAGAATGAAAATGCAGAAAGAAAATCTTTCTTCTAATATTATGAGTGGAAAAAAAAGAAACATCTGTGAAAAAAATTTTTGCTGTCTCGAGTCATTTTTCTTTGTTATTACACTATCTATAGATTACTTGATTGCCCTATGCAAGGCCATGGTATCCCATGCAAAATAGATTCAGTTAAAAGAACTTATTTTCTTTAAAAAAAATGTCAACAGGCTAATGTTCAAAGGATTCACTGGTATTATTGCATATCCCATTACACAGAATGCACCAGTCACTGAAGATTCAGATGTGCTTAACCAAGGTCAGCAACCTGGGATTTGAGGTGCTGTCCTTCAGAAGATGGTTTACACTCAGAACAAATGACTACCAAATGCTCTGTGAAAATTTTTATGTTCATTTACTTTGCTTAATAGAGTCCACATATAAGCAAAAGTATATGGTATTTGTCTTTTTCTAACTTATTTCACTTAGCATAATACCCTTTAGGTCCATCCATATTGTCACAAATGGTAAGATTTTAATCTTGTTTATGGCCCAGTAATATTTTATAGTATATATGGTACCACTTTTTGTTTATCTATTTGTCTATTGATGGACACTTAGATTGCTTCCATGTCTTGGTTATTGTCTATAATGTAGCAATAAACATAGGGGTGTATAAGCTTTTTTGAATTAGTATTTTAAAATATATGCATGAAAGTAGAATTACTGGGTCGTATAGTAGTTTCCTTTTTAATTTTTTAAGAAACCACCATACTATTTTCCATAATAGCTGCATCAGTTTGCAATCCCATCAACAGTGCATGAGGGTCCCCTTTACCGGGGGGAGGGTCCTCATCCTTGCCAATACTTGTTGTTCACTGATTTTTTGATGATTGCCATGCTGACAGGTGGGAAGTGATATCTCATTCTGGTTTTAATTTGCATTTTTCTCATGATTAGTGATACTGAGCTTTTTTTCATATGTCTGCTGGTCACCCTCTTTGAAGAAATGTTCATTAGTTAGCCTACTCATTTTTTTACTTTATATTTATTGTTGACAGTATTACAGATGTCCCTGCTACCCACCCTTTTCCCACCTTCATCTTGCCCCCAACCCCCTTCTCTCTGGTCACCACCACATCATTGTCATTATGCATATATGTTATGCATCTATGCTAATCCATTCACTTTCTTCAGCCAGTCTTATTTGGATTGTTTGGCTTTTTGGTGTTAAGTTGTATCAGTCATTTCAAAACTATATGTTTTAAATATTAAACTGTATTAGATGTATTATTGGCAAATGTCTTTTTCCACTCAGTAGATTGTCTTTTGTTGATGGTTTCCTTTGCTGTGCAAAACATTTTTAGTTTTATGTAGTCCCATTTGTTTATTTTTTCTTTTGTTTCTCTTGGGAAAACATACAAAAGAAAAGAAAAGAAAACATTGCTAAGAGCTATGTCAAAGCTTGTATTGCCCATTTTCTACTAGGAGTGTTTGGTTTCAGGACTTATTTAAATCTTTAATCCATTTTGAGTTTATTTTTGTATATTTTATAAAAATGGTCTAGTTTCATTTTTTGCACATATTTGTACAGTTTTTTGACTACCACTTATTAGAGAGGCTGTCTTTACCCCTTTATACAGTCTCTCCTCTTTTGTCATAGATTAACTGATCATAAAGATGTGGTGTAATATCTGGGCTCTCTAGATTCTGTTCCATTAATGTATTTGTCTGTTTTTAATCCAGTACTATGCTGTTTTGGTTACTACAACCTTTATAGTATAGTTCGATATCTGGTAATATGATGTTTCCGACTTTGTTCTTTCTCCCAATTGTTTTGGATACTTGGGGTCTTTATGCTTTCATATATATATATATATATATATATATATATATTTGGATTATTAGTTCTGATTATGTGAAAAATGCCATTGTTATTTTAATAGGAATTGCACTGAATCTTTAGGTTGCTTTGGGTAATACGAATACTTTAACTATGTTCCACAAGCACAATATAGCCTTCCATTTATGTCTTCTTCAGTCTCTTTCTTCAGAATCTTACAGTTTTTCAAGTACAGGGATTTTACTTGCATGGTTAAATTTACTCCTAGGATTTTTTTTTTTATGCTTTTGTAAATGGGATTGTTTTCTTCATATCTGTTTTTTTATCCTTGCCTGAAGACATGCTCATTGATTTTAGAGAGAGAGAGACAAGAGGAGAAAGAGAGAGAGAGCAGGGGGAACAATGGGAGAGAGAAAGAGAAAAAGAAATATCAATATGAGAAACATCAATCGGTTGCCTCTTGTAGTCACCCCAACAGGGACTGAGCACACAAGCTGAGTGTGTGCCCTGACCAAGAATCAAACCCATGACCTTTTGGTTTACAGAACAGTTCTTCAACCAACTGAGCCACAATGGCCAGGGGTAATTTTTATGATAGTTTGTTATGGTTGTATAAAAATGAAACCAATCTCTGAATATTAATTTTATATTCTACTATACTGAATTTATTTATCAATTTAGTCGGTTTTTGGTGAAATCTTTAGGGTTCTGTATATTTAGTATCATGTCATGTAGAAATGGCAGTTTTACTTCTCCCTTTCCAACTTGGATGACTTTTGTTTCTTTATGTATGATTAGTATGGCTAGGACTTCCATAACTATGTTGAGTGAAAGTGGCAAAAGTGGATATCCTTATCTTCTTCCTGATCTTAAAGAAAAAGCTTTCAGGTTTTCACCATTGAGTATGAATTTAACTGTGGGCTTATCATATATGACTGTTATTATGTTGAGGTGTGTTCCCTCCATTCTAACTCTGCTAAATGTTTTTATCATAAATGAGTATTGGATTTTGTCAAATGCTTTTTCTCCCTCATTAATAAAATCATATAATTTTTTCTTCATTTTCTTTATGAGGTGTATCATGTCAGTTGTTTTGCAGATGATGAACCAAACTTGCCTAACAGGAATAAATCCTACTTGGTCATGGCACGTCATCTTTTAATGCACTGCTGAATTCAGTTTGCTAATATTTTGTTGAGCATTTTTTCCATCTATGTTAATCAGAGATATTGTCCTATAATTTTTTTGGTAGTGTCTCTGTCTGAATTTGATATCAAGGAAATGCTGGCCTCTGAAAATGAATTTGAGTGTCTTTCTCTACAATTTTTGAAATAGTTTGAGAAAAATAGATATGAATTCTTCTTTCAATATTTGGTAAAATTCACCTATAGAACCATCTAGTCCAGGTCTTGTTTGTAGGGAGTTTTTAAATTACCGATTTGATTTTGTGGGTAGTTATTATAATGTTCAGATTTTTTTCTTCCTAATTCATCTTGGAAGATTTTATATTCCTAGGAACTTACCCATTTCTTTTAGTTTGTCTAATTTGTTGGCATAAAATTATCTTTTCTTATGATCCTTTGTATTTCTGTAGTGTCAATGGTCACTTCTCTTTCATTTCTTTATTTTATTTATTTGGGCTCTCTCTCTCTCTCTCTCTCTCTCTCTCTCTCTCTCTCTCTCTCTCTCTCTCTCATCTAGCTAGTGGTTTATTAATTTTGCTTATTTTTTCAAAGAACCAGCCCTTGTTTTTATTCATTCTTTCCATGTGTTATTAGACTCTATTTTGTGTATTGCTGCTCAGATCTTTGTAATTTCCTTCCAAATAAGTGGAACCAAAATAAAGAAAATACTCAAATGCATAAATTGGAGAATTACAAGACCTAAACAGATAAAACACCTAGAAATATAACAGCAAAAACCAAAAAGAATGACAAGTAGATGCACAGAGCAATAAATAAAAGGTTGATTCAATTTAAATATACCTTTCATTTTTCTAAGAGAAAAATAAAATTTATTAATCAGTTTTCTATATTTAACTCAGGAATACATTAAGCATGAGAGCAAAATGAAAACATTCTAAGTGTAAGAGACAATAGTACTTACAAAGTGACATTAAACAGAGTAAATAATGGCTCCACCAAAAAATAAATGAGGTGTCGATAAGAACTGGGAGGAAAATGTATTTCTGGCTATACTAGAGTAACAGGAACCAGATTTATACTTCTAAAGGAAACAATAAAAAATTAACAAAATTATGTAAAAATGGTTTCCAAGACACCAGACATCACAAAATAAAAGAGGGGACCCCTAAGAAATAGAGGCAAATGATGAGCCCTAGGAAAACCCAAACTTACTGAACTAAAGAAGTTTTGAGTCTGGTACATAATAAGGACAAACTCAGGTTAGCCCTATAGATACCTGCCTTGGTAACGTGAAGCTGAGAATGCTAGGAGATCAAAGTATCAAGAGTTTATAACACAAAATATTAGTGAGGAAAGAGTTCCGAGAGAGAATTCTGGAGATCAGTAGAGGGTTCCCTTGAGTATATATGCCACTGAGTACTTAACCAAGGAATAGAGTAAGGAAACTAAGTGAGGCCAATGAAAAAAAAGTAAAAAATTACAAGTAACAGTGGCAAATACTTACACAGCACTGGGAATAATACCTGTTCCTATCAGTGATACTGGAAAACCTCATGATTCACAGAACATTAAGTAAAACACATAAAAGTACCTGAATTCAGTTGTAGGATATAATTACCCACAGATTAAACAGTGCTCTGGACTTCCTAAGAAATCTTAGAAGCAAGACCCAAAATTATCAATGTGTTTCTGCATAATTGTGTTAAAAAATTAAGAATATTTACAGAAATTCAAAAATATTCAGCACTCATCAAAGCAAGATATGAAGAAGGAAAATATAACCTTTGATGAAGGGAAATATCATGCAATAAAAAATGACCCATAATTGACAAAGATATTGAAAATTAGCCAAGACAACATTAAGAAAATTATTATAACTTGAGCTCATATGTCAAAAAAACTAAGTAGCATCACAAAACATATTTGAATAGACCCAAATCAGTTCTGATTCTAGAAATCAAAACAGTGTGTGATATGAACTACACTGGATAGAATTAATAACAGAGTTGACATTGCCAAAGAAAAAATCAGTAATCTGAAAGGCATAGCAATAGAAACCAAAGTGAAATACAAAGGAAGGGGGAAAAAATTACCCAATGACCACAGAATCAGTGACCTGTGGGACAACTTTATCAGCCTAACTAGGTGTACTAGTAATCCCCATAGAGGAAAAGAGACAAAAGTGCAGAAAAATATATTTGAAGAAAAAAAATTCAAAATGTGATGAAGAAAAATAATAAACTCAACAAAAATATGACTGATATCCCAAGAAATTTGAAGAAAACTACAGCAAGACACATTATGATCAAATTGTTCATAACTGAGAATAAATATATAAAAAGCAGCCAGAGAAGGAAAAATATCACATACAGAGGAACAAAAGTAAGGAAGACAACAGATTTTCTTTCACTGGGAAAAGAAAGCAAAAAAGGAGTAGAAAAATATCTTTAATCTAGTAAAAGAAAAAAATATGTGTTGATCTTAAATTCTATAATAAATAGTTTTTGAGTAAACACAGAAAAACAAAAAAACTTTTTCAATATATAAAGCTGAAAGTGTTTATTACCAGCAGATTCACACTTCTAGAAATATTACAGGAAGTCCTGCAAGAAGAAGGGAAATGATACCAGTTGGAAATATGGATTGCCACAGAAGAATGCACAGCAATGCAATTGGCAGTTGCAAGGAAAAAACACATAAGCATTTATTTTAATTTTGTTATTAGATAATTGGCATAGCCCTATACCTAATAAAGAAATTCAGTCAATAATGAATTATCTTTCAAGAAGGAAAGTACTAGTCCAACAATTCTACAACACATGAGATAGCACTACAGACTCCACTGATGTTAAAAGTGAACTAAAGGATTATTTAAGCAACTGCAAACAAATTTGATAATTTATATGAAATGGACTCATTGAAAACATAAACAACCAAAGCTAACTGAAAGAAGAAATAATCTGAATATCTCTATTAAATAAATCCAATTTATAGTTTAAAATCTTTCATAAAAGAAATAGTGATGGGGGAACTCAAGAGCTGAAAAAATATTTTAGCTTTAGGTTATAGTTAATAAGGTTAGTAATTAATGCATGTGAAAAGCTATTGTTTCAGAAACTGGAGGTATGACCTAGCATGACTCCAGGACACCCCTTAGCAATTCAACCTTTGTGTCCCCAGAAGGACTACAAGCAATCAAGATGGTATCAGAGACACTGGGCTCCAGAGAGGGATGTCCCCAACCAGGACAAAGATAAAGAATCATGAAAGAATGCAAGGAAAATTGCCGACTGCAGCTTTTACCTGATTTACCTTTTCCCTGGTTTCCAAACACCTCACTGACACTTCTCTTCTCCTTATAGAAAGGGTCTGTTTGAGATGAGAGGTGAGATGGTCTTTAGGGCACATGACCTGCAGCCTTCTCAGACCACTGGCGTCTGAATAAAATGTCCCTAAAGATTCAATTCTTGTCTCTACTTACTGGTTCTGATAGTGACAGGCAGAACAAATCCCAACTTTTCTGGTTTTTATAGTCTTACTGATGAATTCTCCCAAACTTTTAAGGAAAAATAATACCAATTCTATAAAAATATTTCCAAAAAAGTGAAAAGGAAAAAAATGCTTCTCATTCTATTTTATGTGTTTCATATTACCTTCATGTAAAAGATATACATTCAAAATTTAGCATAAAAATGATTTTATAACCCACTGTGGTACATTACAGATTGAAGTATCTGTTCATTAGCCCTTCCTTATGAAACCACTAGGATACATTAAACATTAACATGATTACTAGAATTATTATAAGCAGAATAAACTAATCAGTTGTCAAATTATGTCAAGTTCCCTCTAATGAGTTTTCTTTGTTCATTGTGCCTTACACTTGCATTACTAAAACAGTCTTTCAAAATACTTCAACACTGTATGATTTTCAAGGGCCAAAAGATTTTGATTGAGTGTGCCCATATGTGTATGCAAGGAGTATACTGGCACACTTACATATGTTAATACATACAAAGAAAAATAAGTTTTTATAGTTTTCACCTGCACAAAATAGATACTAGAGTTTGAGAAAACATTCTTATTAAAAAGCAATTCTATCATGAATAACTCTCAATATTAAATGACAAGATAAAAAAAAACACTATTTCAGAGAAGATAGTCTTTTTAATATAGAAAGAAAATATTAGCATGCATGGTAGTTTGAGGAAATAAGCTATTTTCTCATTCTAACAAATCCAAAGAAAGACAATTTGTACGTTGACTATATCAACAACTGTTTCATACATTTTTGCACAAAAAAAAAACAGCAAAACCATAACTAGACAAGCAGAGCTTCTGCATATACCAGGATGCCATTCCCATTAAGGATCAAACTAACGGACTTTGTGCACAGAAATAATTGTTGAAATTTCTCCCTTCTCTCTTCGCTACTACTTGCCCAGTCTGAAAATCCTTCCCCTTGAGTTTTCATGAGCTCCCTTACCTTGATACAGTCAGAGTACACATATTGAGAGAATTAGTAAAAACTGGGGGAGCTGCAGGGGACAGGGAAGCATCAGAGTCAACTGGGTTGGCTGATGAGCAGAGCCAAGGGAACATGCCACTTTCTTTGCTTTATTTGTTTTGTTTTGTTTTGGTTGGTTGGTTTTCTGCCCTTTTAAAAAATGTCTTATGACACTTACTGGAGTAATGCTGGTTAATAAAATTACATAGGTTTCAAGGGTACAATTATATTGAATAATATTTATGTGAATAGCATGTGTGTTTACCACCCGAAGTCAAATCCCCTTCTGTCACACCATTTTCATGCCTGCTCTTCTACTCAATAGACTCAGGATTCATTCTATGTCTAAAATGAAGCCTTGCACCAAATCATAGGAGTCAAACCTGCAGGGTTCTTGGAGCTTCCCTGAAGAAGGCTCTAATGATATGCTTTTAGAGGGACAAGGGGGATGACAAGGGCAGGAAGGGCCCCTATTTTAGTAAAGATGCTTTCTTTTAGTTATTTTTATATTTGGATTATCATGTGATTAAAAAAACATTTTTAAGGTTTGGGAACTACTAATCTGAGGTTTTTTCTATTCCTATCCTGCTATTAGGTTTTACTCTGAAACTACCTAAGTAAACAGCCAAACTAGAGGAAGTATATGTCTTTTTTCATTCTGACACATCATCTTAACTACTTGCCATCCATTTTAATATTCTGTCATCAATTCATAGCATAATCACAGATTTCTAAGCAAAGCATGAAAATTCTATCTCTGAAAAATTTATTTCTGGTTTGTTATCACAATACACTATTTTTAGTTAAATTCAAGATCTTTTGTGCTGACACAAGTGTTACATCAATATAGTCTTTCTTTTGCAAATGTGGAATATTACCAATCGACTTTTTTAAACCTTGATGTAACATTAGGATGACTCAAGCTACAGCAATGTAATTTACTGTTGTCTGTTCTCTACTGAAGGAAATAAAATACCATTAGGATTCATTTTGTTTTTGTCCTGTATCTCTCCTTCTGGGTCTTTTATGATGTATCTTTAAGCAAATATCAATTTAGTGATAATTAATCAGGAATGAGTCACCTCATCTTTCTGCTACTTTACTGTCTTTCTTGAGGGTGGGCCTCAGTGAAATAGACAAACCACTGGCCATAGCTGTCCTCCTCTTACAATTACTACGGATATTCCCAGCTTGTCCTGAGGAAAAATATATTCTTCTCCCCAAACCACCAGTGTAGGACCGAGCATGCTGTGTATTTTACAGGACTTGTTGAAGGCTTGAGAGGTGAGGAGAAGAATCCTTATTCCTGGCCACTCAGCCTGACCTGCCTGTCTCAGTAGCTGACAAGGCGTCTACCAAATCGTACTCATTCAATTCTATAAAATTCCGTGCTGATCAATCCAGACTGCACTAGCACTAGCCCTGTTCAGTTCTTTCTCATAGTTTTTTCTGCCAGTGTTCGATAAGGAAATGAGGCCTCCCTATGCCTCCTTCTTTGAGGCTTCTATTTTCTGCTGCAGATCCCTTGTGAGAAATTACCAGCCTTAACATTTTTAGCTCATGCTATGCATCCAATTGTGTGGAAGTTACTGGGAAAAGTCTAATCCATTCCAACTATTTCCTGACTACTCATTTTACTCTTGACAAGAAAAGTACAGTTCTGCTAACAATCTCAATCTGTATTAATAGAATTCCTAGTGAGGAACAGCAGAATCTGCCATCCCAAAATATGTCGCTTTGACACAAGGATTATTTTGAGCTGAAGCCATCTGAGAAAAATCAGATACCAGAAAAGCTCTCTGCTCCCCCACCCCATTTGCCTAAAACCAGGACACAAATTTGTAAAGGCGCTCTCTTTCCATTCTCTACCAGGTAGGACAGAAGTTAATTACTGGGAACAAGTTTAGATCATATCTGCTCAGAAACTGCATGAGAGGAATCCAGACTTGCAAGAACTAGCCCTTCCCCACTATACATTTATTTTCCCATATATTTGCTTTCCCATAATTTGCTGTCCCTAAAAGCTCAAAATTCTTATCCTATTTTTGTCATTTTGTAAATATATTTTTTCTTAAGATGCTAAATAAGCCCTCGTTCTAATCACTGCTTTGAGTTACTTATCTCAAATGCTTCTTTTGTATATACAAGTACATGTTAACAAACTTCTGTTTTCTTCTTGTTTGTCTTTTATCAGTTTACTTTAGAGGGCTATAGCGAAAGAACCTAAAATGGAGAATGCAAAAATATATATATTTTTTCTTTCCCTAGATTAACAATACCATTGGAATTATCTGCATTGGAGTGACTTCTCGGAATCCAGAGCTTTCCTAAGAAAAAACAGACATAAATACAATTTATATAAAGAAAATATATGGGTAAAACAATATGCATAAACAAAGGGCCTATGAAAATGGCTTCTCTCAGACCAAAGAAAAAGCCAGTCTCGGAGCAAATAAAAGGGGTTCATCTCAAAAGTTTGTAGTATGCAATTCAACTCCAAAAATAAACCTTTCCAGATTTAGAAAGCTATAAAGTCACATTCCAAAGAGCACCTGTGACATTTTCATCCATACATATACATTTTACTTGAGAATCTCATGCAGGAAAAATGCTGTTTGTAGACCTCTGCATTTGTTATCTCAGGTAATCACATAACTCTGTAGTGGGTATCATCACCCCTGTTTGAGGGATAGAGTAGTGAGGCAAGGATAATAAAGAGGGCAGAAAGACGCCAGATGTGAATCTAAAATATGTGATCTTAAATAAATTGTGGTATTATGCCTGCATGGGGAAACTGAACTTAGAGACTGTAAATGCCTCTATCAGCACAAAGCACAGGGAGAAGGACCTAGAGCAGTTTCCTACGGTTATGATAACTACTCCACAACCTCCTACTGACAGAGGTCTTACAGTGTAGAGGTCAAGACCTCAGATAGTGGAAGATGACTGGTGGAGTTTGAATCCCAGATCCTTCACTTGCCTTTTGTTTTATCTTAAGCTGTTTACTTAACCTTTATTTGCCTCAGTTTCCTCATCCACAGATTTGAAGACAATGAATATATACATTAAAGGACTATTCTGAGGAGTAAGTAAGTTAAGATATGCCATGAATAAAGCACTTAAGAGTTTAGGTATCATTACTTTTATCTCCCTGAAAGATTTTGCACAACTTTCAGAACTGCTGCTTCAGGTAGGGGGAATGATGGGATTTGAGGGCATGGCCTACCTGGAACAGTGTGAATAGTAACAATGGGCTGTGGGATGAGAGAGGACAAGAAGATGACACGGACGGTCAACAACACTTTGTTTTAGATTATTTGTCTGTGAATAGAAAGCATCCTTAAAAAGAGATAAATTTGAACTACACTACTAACAAAAATAATTAAGGAAAAACACTTTGCAAAGGAGGGTAATGAAAGAATGAAAAAGGAGAATCATATGAGTAAAAATCTAAAACTTAAATATGCAAGTAAAGAGAGTCATAAGCATTTCCCTTCAAAATCATTGGGAGTAGGAATGAAATGTGAACCATTGGGGAATGTGTTAAATACTGTGCTTTTCTGAACAATTTTGTCTTCAAAGTGCTTTTACATTTAATTAAACACAAGAACTGGGCTAGTGTATGCCTTAAAACATTATCATTTCTGTGGAATGCAAGGACAGTTTATCCAGTAATGACATTGAAAGAGTTAAGCTTTATTTTATTTATTTATTTATTTTTAGGCAACTGTCCTTATGTCATAACCCAAGCACAGCAAGAGTCAAAACTCTTCAAAGCTTCACATTTACTGTGAATGCTATCTTAATAAACTTGTACAGTGACAAATCATTACTAGACTTATCGTAGTGATCACATTGTAAGGTATATAAATGTTGAATCACTATGTTGTACATCTGAAAAGAAACTAATATAATATTATGCCAACTATATCTTAATTTTTTAAAAAAATAGTGGGTAGCTCAAAGGTAGACAGAGGAGTGGCCTGAGGGTCCTTTGCCATGTCAACATGGGTATTCTCCATGGTCACTACTCTCTGCAGCCCTCTTTATCAACACGAGGAGTCATTAAAATTTCCTCTTAAAATGATGGAAAATGAGCCATTTGATTAAAATTTAGGACATACAATATAAGATGTTGTTTTATAATAAATTTTAATCTAGAGTCTGAAAGAGAGGTCATTTGAAATGGAAGAAAACAATCCAAACCTGGGGTGAGAGGTTTGGGGTTCAAGTCCTGGCTTCATTCTGCAGAGAATTGTATCAAATATGCAAAAGCTTGTAGTCAGTGCTTGGAAGTCAGGGAGCATTCATTAGACTTGAATGTCTTAACTAAATTAATTAGACAATTTTGCTCTTTGTGCTCTAATTTACCCACAAAAGAAGAGGATTAGACCAGATAAATATAGGATTCTTTATTTATTATAAATATAGGACACTGCTTGCTTGTTCTAATCCTTTCCTTTTAGATCAAGCAAGATTGTCACCAAACATGTCTGCACGTCCACAGCTAATTCCAATTGGCATGCAGGGCCGTTATCTTAGCTTCAGCAGGGCCGTGTTCCTGTGAGTTTATTCTAGACTCAAAATACTTGTCTAAATTTTGAATAGCGCAATATGTGACCTTATTTGCAAGCTAAAAAAAAAAAAAGCTGGAGCCAGGAGAAGACCGTTTGTTTACTGACAGAGCATTCTGTTCTGTTTCCCTGTGTTCCGGTTTCCCACAAGGCAATGTAATGTGTGCCAGGTCTCCCACCATTTTTAAGGATTGTAATGCATGAGTAGAATCTTCAAATTATGAAATTTCAAGCTTATATAGAAATTTCTGAAACATCTCTCCATTCTCCCTCTAAGGGGTGAGGGGAGAGAGAGAAAGAGAGAATGAGAGGATGACCTTTGCTCTAGAAAGGAGTAGAGAAAGAAAGAGAGCCCTAGGTTTTTATATTATCCTTTGTGTTTTTAATCTCAAATTCCAGTGGTTCATAGCTGGTATATAAAAAGGCATTTGACTTTTGTATATAAATTTTGTATTCCACAAACTTGCTATAATGGTTTGTTCAAGGAGTTATCTGGTAGAGGATTTAAAATTGTCTGCAGAAAATCATGTCATCTCTGAACAATGATAGATTTATTCCTTTTTAATCTGCATCTCTTTTATTTCTTTTTGTTGACATTGCACTAGTGAAGACTTCCAGTATGAGGTTGACTTGTTCTGATCTTGGTGGTAAAACTTCTAAGTGTGATGTTAGGTGTGGTTTTTTGATAGATGTTTTGTATCAAGTTGATGAAGTTACCCTGTATTCTTAGTTTGCTGAGAGTTTTTGTTACTTTTCTACACCTATTGATATGATCATGTGTTATTTCTTCCCTGATCTGTTGATATGATGTATTATCTTAATTGGTTTTCAAATGTTAAACCATCTTTTCATGCCTAGCATAAATCCCATTTGATCATGGTATATAATTCTTTTTATGCATTGTTGCTTTGATTTGCTAATATTTTGTTGAGGGTTTTTGCATGTTTGTTCATGAGAGATATTGTCTGTAATTTTTCTTTCCTGCAATGTCTTTGTCTGGTCTTTATATTAAGGTAATGCTGGCTTTATAGGATGAGTTAAAAATTATTCCTCTGCTACTATTTGCTAGAAGACATTATAGAGACATTACATAATTTCCTCATTAAATGTGTGGTAGAATTCACTAGTGAGTACTTCTGGTACTGGTGCTTTCTGTTCCAGAAGATTATTAATCATTGATTCACTTTCCTGATTACATATATATATCTGTTTAGGAGATTAATTACTCTGGTAACTTTAGTGAATCATATCTTTCAAATAATTGATCCATTTCATCAAGATTATGAAATTTATTATCATGTGGAATGTAAGAAAATGTGTAAATCTTTCTGAAGTGATTCATTGATTCCTGAAGTATGTTCATCACTTCAGCCCAGGTTGCCTGTACTTTTCACAGATAAATCCTGATGTTTCAGAAACATAAAAATATTTAGAGTATTATCTTCCAACATTGTTAATGAAAGTCAGCATCCTGTGTTATTAAACATTTGTTACTTTTTTTCCTGCACTGACACACCTTACTGTCAATGACATTCTATAATTCTTTTTATAAATGAGAATATGTTATAGAATTCTTTCTATTTGTGGGTTAATAAAATAGATTCAGGATGAAATTATTTATGAAATTCCCATTTACTACATAGTATCAATCAACCTTGGTGTTTAAATTATCCACTAATGCTGTAATGGTTTCCTTTTGGCAAAGTTCAACAACCCCAGTTAACTGGAATAGGCCTTTCATCCTCAAATTTAGCAGTGAGGTTCATATGAAAATAGCATTCTACCATAAACATAATGATGGAGAACAAATATTTCATAATTGTTTTAGTGTATACTGGAAAGATTTTTTCCAATTAATGATTAATGATATATGACATGGTAATCTTTCATAAGTCTTACATGTGAAAGGTTTCTATAAACCATTTATATCATTTATTTCTATTAGTGTTGGTCATTAAAATTAAAATGAAGAAAACATGCATTACCATAATTACATTCTCAAAGTATTACATTTTTAATCTTTATGGCTTATTCATATCTTCAGAAATAATGAAGTAATCAATTAGGTGTAAGAATACGCAGTGTTACCATTTCACACAGCTAATGTGAAGAGTCTTGGTAAAGTATCAGGGAAAGTAAACAAATAGTATTTTGGAATTTTTTATGTTTGTCAAGTTTGTTCAGTATGAAATTATTTTAAAATCCAAGCTTTGAGAGCTAATAAAATATTTCTATAACTGAGAAACAGATTCACATATGAATAACATTAAGTATAGGCCTCTTTATCATTAGAATACTCTGTTCTAAGCTTTGTGGTAAGCACTTAGCTGCATTATCTTATTTATTTCTCAAAAAAACACTGCAGGAAACAGTCTATCCCAATTATACAAGGTGGTACAAAAGTAGGTTTGTAGTTGTTTGTTTGAAAAATAGCACAATAATTAATAAATAATAATACAAGAATAAACTCTGTTTTGTGTACTCACAACTGTAAACCTATTTTTGCCCCACCCTTTGTATAAGAAACCAGTGTCCAGAGAGACTTTATAACTTACCTATATCATAAAAATTGTAAGTGATAAAGTTGGAATTCAAACCCCACTCTTTCAAACCAGTGCTATAGTGTTTATACCTTATATGATACATATTCCACATCTCTAAAATGCTAGAGTACCAATATATCATCTACTCTATGATGAAAAAGTTACTTTTCTTGTTGATTTATTTTAATTTGTAAGGCAAACATTTTTTACAAATTGATAACACAACATTGTATGTACAACTGAATACTTTATTATCGAGTAATTGACATGATTGTACAGAAATACTATCTAGCTTCAGTAAACAACAAAAATTGTTTCCATAAAATTTTGTTTTTAAGATTTATTTGTTTGTTTGTTTTTTGACGGGAAGGGAAGGAGAAAGAGAGGAAGAGAAACATCAATGCGTGGTTGTCTCTCATGCACCCCCCACAGGGGATGTGGCCTGCAACCCAGGCATGTGCCCTGACTGGGAATCCAACTGGTGACCCTCTGGTTTGTAAACTGGCACTCAATCCACTGAGCCACACCAGCCAGGGTGTATCCATAAAATTGTTAATATGCTCTTGCTAATTAGTAATCTGACAATAAATTTAATCTGCTCATTCCACTCAATTTTCATGAAAGAAAATATAACTAAGAATATTGTTACTTCAAATGAGCTCTAATATAAACTCCTACCTCTAATAAACTATGTTCTTCTTATTTACAAATACAAGGCTTTAAAGAATTACAAGTATAAAGTCAAAGAGTATTGTTTTATAGTACTTTAATCACTTAGTACTTTCTCAACTATTTTCTCCTGAAATGACTTTGCTATATTTTAATAAAGCTAATTTTTAGTAATTATGAATAGCTTTTCAAAATATTTCTTGTCAGTCCTGGTAATTCTCTGCCCTGAGCTAAAAAATTAATCTTTTAGAAATGTTCAGTACTTTTTACCACAAAATCAAACATACAGATTTGACTTTGTAATGTCATTTTTCTCCAATATGATCATACTTTATATTTTATTCCTTTCATAATCCAATATTTGTAGATAATTATAAGCATGCTCTTACAAGCAAACTGTTTAGTAAATTCACAGTATTGGGCAGGATACAAATCTCATTCTTTTCCCATACAATGGTCCTAGTGGTGCTTAGTGGTCTTTAACTTCATTCAAACAATGTTGTTAGATTGTATAGTGACAGCTGTTATAACAGCAAGCATTTAAAACAAAATCAAATTTGGTGATTTTTTTGTGCAGCCATTTTAATATTGAAGATAGAAGAAGGTACACAAAACTTTCAGCATATTACGCTTTATTATTTCAAGAAAGGTAAAAACACACCTAAAATCCAAGGAAAGATTAGTGTATGGAGAAGGTGCTGTGACATCGAAAGTATCAAAAGTGGTTTGCGAAGTTTCTTGGTACTACTGACATTTTGGCCAAATAATTAATTGCAGTGTGGCTGTCTAATGCATTGGAAGATGTTTAGCAGCACCCCTGGCCTCTACCCACTAGAAGCCAACAACAGAAGATAGCTGACATACTCAAAATATCCAAATTAATAAAGTTATTGGTGAAAATGAAAAATGGGTCTTTCATTTTATGGAAAAAACTAAACAAACTTTTTGGCTAACCCAATAGACTGCATTCAGATGCAGATAGAGTGAGTATAAAATGATTTTCATTGCTTTTTTTTTGAGAAACCTCAAAAGCAACTTGATTCTATTTTTTTACTTACATGTAAATATTATTTTCTAATTAGATTTTTCCAACCACCTTTATATTTCCCTTTAAAATTCTCTTTAGAAGAAAATTTTACTTCCAGCCAATGTTTGCTCTCTGGCTTGAATCTAAAAAATAGATTGAAAATTTAGCACATTTCTCTCAACTCAAAAAAGAACAAGTGGGCAGAAATGAGTAATAGCCACCAAGGTTTAAAAATATATTATAAATTAAGACTATCTTCAAATTTAAACTCAATTCTGATTTAAATATTGAAAATACAACTTATTTTCAAACACAAAATATTTTTTGAACATTGGTTATATATTAAACCAATAGAAAATTGAAAAAAACTATATAATGCAGAAATAATTCTGAAATTAAAAAATAATTAAGGAAAATTATTTTACCTGAAAATATGAAGAAGTTTACTAGACGCCATATTTGAATCTTTGTTAAAGAGATTTTTTTTTCAATTTTCTTTAAAAGGTTGGCAATTAACACACATACCGTCAAAGTCTTGGCCTATGTTGTAGCATTAAATATATACCGTGGAAACTTCAAAAGCAAAAATAAAGAAATTGCATGCATATGTTAAAACAATTGAAATGCAAAAATAACATAAACCAAAATAAATGAGAAAAATAAAGGTAAAATAAAATTAATATATCGTAAAACAGAAAATATATAACTGATAATAATAAATAGAATATTTAATTTCTTACAAATAAATCAGAATAGACAGAACAATAGCTAACTATGTATAATTGGAAAAAATTAGAAACAACTTTACAATGAGAAAACAATTTTTTAAATATTCATATAATTTGTTTTTCACAATATTTGTGTAACTTTATTGAGGCTTATTTTACATATTATATAATTTACTCATTCCAAATGTAAATTAAATAATTTAAATAAAATTTGGCAATTTATAATTTGTATAGTTTTATGAAGATAAATTTGAAAACCTAGATGAAACAGATAATAGATATATGTAAAACTTTTTTCCTAATTTAACATGTATAAACTACTTTTTGAAAAATGCTTCTCATTAAAATCTATGCTATTAAGAGGGAGAAAGTTCAAACAAATTAATATCTAGGAAAAAAAAGTAGTTTGAAAGAATCTCACACAAAGACAGCAGGGTATTTCCCAGGAAACTTTACAGGAGAACTAAACCATTTCCTTAAAGAATAGATAATTCCAAACTATGTAAATTAGTATAAAACATTTTTAAAAGTTTATAAAATGTGTTTATATGGCATCAATGCAACATAGATACCAAATCCAGGGAAAAACTGCATCAAAACCAGAAAGTATACTTATAAATCATAAGTATACTTAAATCATACTTATTTATGAGTAGACTTGAAAAAAATTTCCTCAGTATATTAAATGAAAAACATATTATTATTAAGTTCATTATTTCCAGGAAAGCAAGGGTGATTTTATATTTGGAAAATTATTAATAAAATCCTTCATGTAGTTAAAATCAAAAAGACTAATCATATGAGCATCTCCACTGATGAAGAAAAGGTGATTGAAAAAATCTATTCATGTAAAAATGCTAAATATAATGTGAATTGTTGGATATTTCTTTAATATAGACTCCACCCAAATAAGTCATATCTAGAAAATCAAAAAGATAAATGAAAAATAAGTAGTGCAAACATGAGGAGAGCTTAGTAAAATAGCAGATCATAAAATCTATAGCCTTCCTATGAATAAAGGAACATCAGATAAGATGAATAATAGAATATTAATTTATGACAGCAAAAATAAAAAATAGATGGGCATGAAATTACAGGAAACATCCAAGTATTAAATGAAGAAGGCTCTAGACTCCTTGGAAATTCAAAAATAGATTTGAAAATAATGGAAAATTACATTAGGTTTTTGCATACAAATACTTTTTAATTTACCTAAATAAATGAATGGGTAAATGTCTAGTCTTAAAACAAAGTTGATAAATAAGATAGAGACTAGGTTAAAATAAAAAAGTTATGTATATTAAGACTTCATCCTGGAAATGACAAGTCAAGACACAGGGTAGGAGAAAGAATAATCAATCAATTGATACATTATATTTGACAAGACTAGTAGCTGTATCATAAAATAAACCACAGATCAATAAACAATCAGATGAGCATAACAAGTGTGGCAAAGAATTGAACAAGATGTTGCTAATTAGTTCATCTATAAAACCAGAACATATATGAATAGCTGCTCAATTTCATTAGTCATCAGGAATATACTAATAAAAACTTCAATAGGATATCACAACAAAAATGCCTAATTTTTAAAATGAACAACAATTTCAAGCATTCATGAGAATGTAGAACAACAGAATTCCTCATACTGTGCTGGTAGAAACATACATTGGTGTACCCATTACAGAAAATTATTAAATTGTTCGGCAATTTTTACTAGAGCTGAATAAATATGTACCCTCTGGTCAGTAGTTTCATTCTTTGTTATTAACTTAACTCAGTGTGTACATATTTTTAACAAAATCAATGTATGAAATGTTTATTGCTGCATTATTAATATAGAAACACCAGAAATAGATGTTCATTAATGATGGAATGGATAAATCTATTTTGGTATGTATACTACCATATATATGTAAATATATTTATAGACTAGAATACTGTGTTATGGTGAGTAAGTATACTAATGAAAGAATATTGCTGCATGCAATAGAATGAATAAATTTTACAAAAATAATGTTGAGAATTTTGAATAGTGTTGAAAATTTGGAAAACCTCACATTTTCCATTTCTACCTACAATGAAATAATAGAGTGACTTATAAAATACCTTGCATTAAAGTTTGAAATAGGTAGAATTTGAGCAGCTATGTACCACTTACTTAGGGATAATATCTGTTTTCAGACAAAGTATCTGAAAGGAAAATGTCTTCTGAGTGTTGAATTAGCATATAAAATCACATGCATATTGTAAGATGTGATGGAAGAATGTATCCTAATCAGCAACTGATGGCTTACTTATGAAGAGTTAGACTCATTATTGTGAAAGACTCATCATTCAAGCCTGGGTGATCTTTGTGATGCACTTGTTTTGTAAGTAAATAACTAAATCCTTCTGCCCGCAGTGTTTATTTTTTTAACTAAGAAAATTCTTCCGTTTTAGTATTATTTGTTTTCCAAGACTATGAATGCCTAAAAAAAAAAAGCCCTAATGATGTCTTTTGCTTGAGTTTTAGCAATATCTTCAATTCTAGGAAAACTGAATCTGTTTCTGCCTCTATTTGCTATATGCCTAGAGAGTGACTTAGAGGTAAATGGCTTAGTTTCATAATATTTTATTGACACAAATTTCATTTTAACAGTCATATATCTTTACCAAATAAGGCTATGCTAAAACTTAAGCCTTTAAGAGAAATAGATTTGTATAGGAAAAACATAGCGAGAGGTTGAAAAAGTTCAAGGAATCTAGTGATCAGGGCGTGATGCTTGGTCAGCAACTAGAATGGGAACACTAAATGTAGTATCAATTCTCCAGGAATAATACAGATTTCCAGGGCAAATATGATTTATTCATGCCATGCTGAACTATTGTGCCAAAGGAGAAAACATCTATCATTGTAATGAGGCAGGAGAGAGGGAACTCTGGAAGCAACCCAGGACTAAGATAAAAGGCATTGATACAGAACAGAGACCATGTTCTAATACGTATTCCTCAGGAATGAGAAAATTCCAGAGGCACCCCCAGGCTAAGATAATGACAAAGACACAGGACAGAGACCCTGTTGTAACCAGTTGTCCTGCTTTCTGGAAAAGTGCTGAATCATGGTGAATCATGATTGCACCTTCACAGATGTTACATGACCTCCGCTTCATTATAATAGAGTTATAACAAGTTAGCATTGTGGGACTACCCCCCACCCCCAGTGGTCAAGGAAAATCATGGGAGACCACATGAACAGTAGCTTAAAAGTAATATAACTACTTGTACATGCATAATAAAAGCCTGCCAATACCAGACAGGAAATACCCTCCCTATAAGAACACAATGACTCCAGACACCAGAGGTCAATCTCTGCTTGGACTTGGCCTGCTCCCATGTTTTGTGGAATGTACTAGCACTTAAATCTGCTCTCTCTTTCTGCTATAAACTCTCTGTGTGTTCGTTTCAATTCACTCTTCAGGATCACTGAGAATCTGGTTACCTGTGCTCACCTGTGACAGTAAGAAAGTGCTATTTTCAGGCTACCTAATAGCCATGAAATCATGTTCTCAGCCCAATCAAAGACCAAATCAGAACTTTAAAAAAATGACAGCTCCTCATTTATCTCTGTTTAGTAAATAAAAGCTTTCACTTTACACATAACTACTTAGAACCACAGCCCAGGCTTTTGTTTTCTTAGAACTCTGAAAGAAAAATAAGACCTCTCTTTCTCTATGGCTTGTTAATTTTCTCATATGCAGTGTTTGTAAGAATTCAGTATATTTGAAAACATTTCTTTTGCTTAAAGGAAAAGAATTAAAATCTCAAATGATTTCTAACCCCAAAGCAAAATAAGATTCTCCCAATTGATATTTTTATTCAAAATAGAATATTAAAATCAAATAGCTCCAGGCAAAGACAGTGATGATCAAAGGCAATGAGTATGAAAACCAAGGATTTGTTTAAGAGGGAAAAGGAGATTACGTTGCCTTGTCATTAGAAGTGAAAGTGATTCTAACGTATCAGTCTCACCATGAACTGGTTGATCAGGTAGAGGCCAAATGCTCTTGTTGGCAAATGCTTAGCTGTAAGGGAACTCACTTTAGATGCAACAGGGCTCCAGCAGCAAAGAAATTTTGAAAGTGGGACTCTCTGTTTAACTCTTTGTAGCCTCAGGCTTGGCTGACTGCCCAGAAAACAGGAATGCCCCCAGGAAGGAGGTTAATGACTATATGGAGTGTGATACTGCCTGATGTTATCTGTTAATTTAGGAATTCATCATTCTTTCTGGTGGTCTACTGACTACTCATTCTATAGTTTTACTATCAACCCCCCTATAAAAAGGGACTCAGTCCTGGAAAGGGTGTGGATTCTCCTTGGCCAGCCACACCTGGGAGCAGCTGCTTTGCCCCTGCATGTAAATTTGTTCTATTAAAATTCTTACGAATTTGAATAAGGCTACCTGTTAGTTCCTCGGGATGGATCCTGAATTTAGACTTTTGGGCCTTTCCCCAAACATAGATGAAATGAAAGAATATTGTAAAAGTAGGTAAAAATGAACAGTGGTATAAAAGCAAGGTACTTTTTCAGAAAATGCACACATACCACTCTATTCAGATTTAAATCCTACTGACTATAAATTTGTACATGAGGTTGAGAGTAATGAGACTTTGATTTTTATGTTTATTCAGAAATAATATACTAAAATCCTAGTACATGGCAGGTACTGGGCCAGGTCCTACAAATCCAAAGATAAATAAGACATACCCACAAACTGCTAGGGACAGATTAAAACAGAAGATTTCCTATAAGAGTTCCAACTTCTAAAAATTTGAATGTCCGTATGTTATTTTAGAGTAAACAAAAAATAAATACTGTCAATCAATAGATATAATAAATCTTTAGTAATAGTTTACTGTGCTCAGCATGTCCAACATGGTACTATTATAAAAGAGTTTTAAGGCATGATCTTAACACTCAGTAAGTTTAAAGCATTGTTAGGCAGAAAAAAAAACCTAAAAAAATTCCCCACATAAAGAAAATATAGACTAGGTACAAAATCAAGAACCAATATTTTGTGAAGCAAAGTATTATCTCAATATTCTGAGTATATTTCACAATACTTTATGGAACAAACTATTCTATGCTGTTAGCATAGTAGTGTGAGATAAAATGACCATATCTATGGCATCAATTTAATTTATCTTTAAATTAAACATGGAAACAAAAATTAGTTTGGAAAGTATAAAGGTAGAGGCCAGAAAATTTATCATTGACATTGAGGTACATATTTTGTCTCATTATTTGAAATTTACGCTTTGAAAAACATTGTTCTAGGTGCTAAACAAAATATACAGAAAAAATAAACAAAACAAGAAAATAGTCTGCCTATATGATGCTTACATTCTAAAAGAAAGCTTAAAAACTACTGTTCAGAAAAGAGCTTTAAAAGAACAATGTGGAAATACATAGCTTGTCAGATAGTTTTAAGTGCTATAAGAAAATAATGTTGATAAAGAGGATGAGTAGTGTGTATGCATTATAGATGGGCTTGTTTCATACAGGATGATGAGGAAGATGACTTATTAAGTGATGTTTGATCAGGGACATTAATAAATTAAAATCAGTTGTTTATTTGTTTTTCACCACAAAGAGTGAAATTTACTATATGTACGATTAAAAATAAATTTTAGCCCTGGCTTGTGTGGCTCAGTGAATTGAGCACCAGCCTGTGAACCAAAACATCACTCATTCAATTCCCTGTCAAGGCACATGCCTGGGTTGCAGGCCAGGTCCCCAGCTGGGAGTGTACAAGAAGCAACCACACATTGATGTTTCTCTCCCTGTCTTTCTCTCTCATTTTCTCCAAAAATGAAATAAATAAAATTTAAATAATAAATAAATTTTAAAAATAAGTAAAAAGCCCTGGCCAATGTGGCTCAGTTGCTTGGAGCATCATCCAGTAAAGAGAAAGGTCATGGGCTTCATCCCTGGTCAGGGCACGTACCCAAGTGCAAGTTTAATCCCTAGGTGGGGCACATACAAGAAGACAATTAGTCAGTGTTTTTCTCTCATATCAATGTATGTTTCTCTCTCTCTTCCTGCTTCTCTCCCTCTATAAAAGCAAGGAAAAAAATGTCTTTGGGTGAAGACTGTAAAACAATAAGAAGAAAAAAAGAGAATTAGCCATGATCTGGGCTTAAAGTATGCCTGACAGGCTGAATATCATGTACTATAGCCCAAATGTAGGGGTATGTTTGATTTTTGTTTTATTTTTTAGGAGGGGTGAAGGACCCCAGTGTACCTAGATAGGAATAAGAAGAATATAGTAGGAATGAACATAGAGAAGTCATATCAGGTCAGATCATACAAGGCAATTGGAAGGACTTTTAAATTTACACAGAGTTGTCTAGGAAGTCTTCGAAGATTTTGAATTAAAAATGATATTATTTGACATGTTTTAAAGTTGTATGTAGCCCAATAAGAAGAGCAAAATTAAAAGAAGCAAGATAATTCAGCAATTTTTTAGGTTAGATAATAATCTAAACCAAAATGATGATATCTGAGACTGGAGCAATGGTATTGGAAGCACTAAGAAAAAATCAGATTATAGGTGTACATTGAAGGTAGAGCCAACAGGATTATCTGATGAGATGGAGGTGGGGTATTTGAGAATAAGAAGAATCAGGGATGTTTCCAAAGTTTTTGACATTTAGCAATTGAAAGAATACAGTTGTTATCTAGTATGATGTGGAAGGAAAAGTTAGAACAAGTTTGGGGAGAACGATCAGGTATTTTATTTTGGATGTATTAATTTGAGTCACCTATTGGACCCCCAAGAGATGCTTAGTAGATAGATCGAGTAGGCAAGTCAGTGAATGATTCTCATTCAGAAGAGATAGGATGATGTAATTTCTTTGGGGTGATGGAACATTTTTGTATGCTTATTGTGGTGGTTATATGAATCCACACAGAGATAAAATGTGAAAGCATTATGCACCAAGAAACAAAACGAGTGCTTGTAAAAACTGATAAAACACAAATAAGATCTGTGGTTTGGTTAATAGTTTTGTTTCAGTGTAAATTACCTTCTTTTCATGATTACGCTAGGACTGTGTAGATAGAATCCTTGCAAAATCTGATTGAAAAAAGGAGAACTCTCTATACTATAAGGTTGGCCAAAAAGTTTGTGTTTTTCTGTAAAATAAAAGATACGTTTTTCATTTTCACCAATAACTTCATTGATTTGGACATTTTGAATATGTCAGCTATCTCCCACATAGTATAACAACTGATTGTTCTCAGTTAAGGTCTCAGTTTGATCACTATCAACTCCAACTTGTATACCCAACTATAGAACATTATCCAGAGAGAAATCTCCAACACAAAACTTCACAAACCACTTTTGACACATTTGGTCAGTCAGAGCACCTTCTCCATACACTGCACAGATCTTTGCATTTCAGTTACATTTTTACTTTTCTTGAAATAATAAAGCATAATATGCCAAAAATGTCACTTAATTTTTCCATCTTCAGTATTAAAATGCCTACACAAAAATTCACCAATTTTGATTTTTTTTTAATTCATGCTGATATGACACCTGTCACAATACAATCTAATAAAATTATTTTGAATGAAGTTGAAGACAACTCACAGGAAAAAAATCAAATGAAATTTTTTGCCAACCCAATATTTTTGCAACTTTTAAGTGAATATTAACTTTGAAATATAAGGTCTGAAAATGAAAAATATGATGAGGATGGACAACTTACTCTGAGTTTCAGGAGCATTCCATCTTTACTAGCACTGTTTTAATGACCGGGCTCTCTGTCTCCTTGTCAAGGGAAGTTTTCTAATCATACAGGGGGAAATCCCTGCTTGAACCAATTTAAGAGAAACTTTGAGGAGGGAAACTGGAAAAAACTAAGTATAACCCAAAAATTATCAGCACTTTTGCTAAGCAGAGAAGCTGAAACTGTTAAGTGGGGGAAAATTAAGGATCAAGAGATTTTTTTAAAAAATGAAAAACTATATAGTTTTATATTCTCATGGGAAACACCCAGTGGGTTTAGAAGATTTTTTAGATTCAGGACAGTGAGCATTGTTGCTGGAGCTGTGTCTTTAAGAAAGAGAGAAGAGCTGGGATCTTATGTACAAGTGTTGGTTTCGGATTCAGATGAGGTCACAAACAGATATATCTATATCTACATATCTACACCTACCTACCTACCTACCTATGTTCTCTTTAGGACAGTGAAAATGTTGAAAAGGTGAGGTTATCTTGTAGTATTTAAAGAGAGCGCTGTTTCCACTTGCAACTCGTAATTATTGACGTTAGGAGGTAAGTCTTTTTAGTTGTGATTTCATCTTACTCGGTAGTAAGAATTCACTTTGGCTGAGTTTTTGCTCAAGTAACTAACAATGGAAGAGGAAACTGGAGGAGGCAGGGTTGTTAAGGATATTTTCCAGAAAGTGAATATAGAATCTAATGAAGGGTGTTGAAATCTGAATTGGGTAGGAAGGAAATTAAGGACTTTTTTGACGTATGCATGATAAAACTTTGTCACACTCTTTGAGCTTAGATTATCTCTGATTCTGTTTAGCATAGTCTCTGTAAATACATTTTGGAATCACATTAGGATCCTACCTACAAAATCCACATAGAATCTTACAGTTTTTTATGTCACTGTGCCTCTGAAGCCAGGCAAATTTGAAGTATTTTGTATAAGGTAGATATTGGTGAACTAAAATTAACTTCACAATGTGTAATAGCCAAAGTTAAAATGATGCCTTTTTTAGTAAAAATATTATAATTTGTATCTATATCTTCTTTGAAAAGAATACTTGTAAAATACAGGGTAGGATAAAAATAGGCTTACATGTGTTTGTATGGAAATTAATACAATAATTAATAATAATATAAGAATAAACTCTGTTTCACATACAACTGTAAACCTACACCATGGTAAGTAAAAATTTCCAATGGTATGTGAATAAAATTGTACTTTGGTATCAATATATATACTGGAAAAAAAAACATTAATTTTAAAATACAGGTCAGCAATGTTAAAATATATTTTTATTAGTTACAATGTATAAGTATTTTTTCCTTATTGGAAGTATGTCCTCAACCATTGATGCATAATATTAAAATATTTTATTTCATACACTTCCAGGTTATTTTCTTAAACATTATTAATTAGTCAGTAGTAATTAATTGCACAATACGGTCAGCACTTATTTACTGGTAAGAAAACAGAAAGAGGTGATAGCAAATAACAGTTAATTTTTTAACAACTATTCATAAGCACATTTGCATATAGTTTGTACATTATTAACCTCTAATATTGTAATAAATAATCTTATCATATACATTAGTATCTTTCTTTTTAACTAGAGTTTGTTTCATAGAGCTAAAGATACGTATCACTTAGGGGTCAAGTAAAGAATTAGGGTAACATAAAACAGTGTGGCAGCTATCAGAAGGGAGGGGAGTCAGGTCTGGGGAGGGTGGGGCTCCGTTGAAAAGGTATTAAGAAAAAAAACAGACACAGACAACACAGTATAGTACATGGTGATCGCCAGAGGGAATGGCGGGTGGGAGAGGTAGAAGAGGACAAAGCGAGAATAAATGGTGGCAGAAAGAGACTTGACTTTGGGTGGTAAGCGCACAATGCAGGGTGCACATGATGTACGCACGTGATGTGTTATAGTGTTGTACGCTTGAAACCTGTACAGTTTTATTAACCAATGTCACCCAGTCAACCCAATTAAAAAAAGAATTAGGGTAAAACACCACCTATGCAGTTTCTTTGTGCAATGTCTGTATTATATCTTTGCTTTCCACTGACTGTTATGCTGCCTTAGAATTTGTAAACTACTTGGTCATAAAGAGTCTCATTAAACATAGGCATCAAATTTGTGCTTGAATATCTCATGCTTGTAAATTCCATACATGAACTATTGAAGTTTGGAGATTATGGTATTTGATACCTTGTGAGAGACCAAAGGGGAACCCTTATCTAAAAAGTACTATTACATTTACTATAGTAGTTCATAATACAGTCAGGTAACTAATTACTGCCTGCTAGTCTGCCTACCTACAGAGAAAACTTTTATCTAGGTCAGTATGAGTAATTACTAGGAGGAGATAAAACTAAAATTCAACCACCACCATAAAACCAAGCCAAAACAGAAAAACAAAAACAAAAAATAAAAAAGAAGAAACAACAAAAATAGCTTACATCTCAAAGTTCAAACTTAGAAAAGCTGAAAATTTGTTTAGAAAATCTTGCTAACTTTGGGAGCACCAAGGAAAGGCCCACAATTAAAAAGATGTGTTGTGACTAATTATACTTTCACTAAAACAAAAATGACTTACACAGATGGATTTACTGATTTAAGACCAAGTACTTCATATTACACTACATTCTTAGTTACAGTGACCATGTATTCTGAGAATGCTGAAAAAATGCTTTTGCATTTCACATGCACACGCACGCACACACATCCTTTTTCTTCAGACTATTTGCTCTCAGATTTGCCACTAAGAAGCTGTAGGATTGTAGCTGGTCACTTCATTTTCTCTGAACCTGATTTTATCTAGTCAGGAGAGAGGGGCATAGTAATAAGTAATAAAATGTGCTAACTCATTTAGAATAATGCAGACTAAGATCAATGAATGCAAATCATAGTCATAATAGCTAGCAATTAATACACCATTTCCTTTGTGCCACAGACTATTCTAAGTACTGTCCACATGTTAACATGTTTAACCCTTCCAACCACCATGTGAAGCAGGTGCTCTTACAAGGTGCAGTTTTCAGACACCAAAGCTGAGTTCTGGAAAGGTAGAGTAACTTGCCTAAGATCATTCCAGTATTAAGTAGCAGAGTTAAATTTCAGACCTGTGGTCACCTGGCTTCAGAACTGTAGGAATTAATTTTATGAAATCATGGTGGTCTGTGCAAAGCCCCACTATTTTCTTATTGTATGAGGTCTCAGCAATTATAATTTTGCACAGAATGATACCAACCATCAAAAAGCTCCTCCTTACATAATTTTTATAAAGTATTAGATAAATAAGAGATTACACAATGATCCTGCAACTGTACTCCAATACTTTTATGCCACCAAATAAATGACAGGGAAAAAAAAGTCTATGTTCTAGGACATTTGATGCCTTGAACAATTTCAAAAACATTGAAAATTTGACAAAACCAAAACCCAAATTGCCCCAGCAATTTTTATCAACTTATTCTTTGAGGTAAGTGCATTTCTAACTAAAAGTTCCACTTGTCTAATTCAACTTTTTAAAATGTGTCTAAGGGCTATGTGCTGTTGTAGAATATCTATGATGATTCTTGGAGAAAATAGAAGTGTGCTGACTAAGAAAAACTGAAATCACATGAGTTGGTTTAAGTGCTATTTTCAAAAAGTCTTTATGTTTGTGACTTGATCTCTTGTACCAAACTAGTTAGATTTCATTCTTTAGGAGTTTACTAAGTGATAATTATGCTATTAACAAATGACTTTTGTTTTTGAACACTAATCATATGCTAGGACTTATAGTAAGATGAATTGTGAGATTTTAAAGTTTGGACTATTTGCTGCTTGCTAGGCCCTGTAGATGGCCTTTACTTACTTTACTAGCTATAAATCTTCCAGCTGTAAGTGTGAAGAATGTACAGAGAACAAGTAGCATAGATGGTAGGTAGAAAACAGACAGGGGGAAGGCAAGAATAGTGTGGGAAAAGTAGAAGCTAAAGAACTTATGACACATGGACATGAACTAAAGGGGGGGAAAGGGGAATGGGAGGAGGTCTGCAGAGTGGAGGAGAGTGATGGGGGAGAAATGGGACAACTATAATAGCATAATCAATAAAATTTATAAAAAGAATGTAATGCAAACTGATGTTAAGTAAATAGAAATATCAAAGCAGGTATACAAGAATCAGGTCAGTTGGCTCCAGGGACTCAAAACATTTTTGAGAACCTAATTTTATCTTTCTGTCACCTCTCATCTTGCTCTTGTTTCTTCTACTTTGTTTTTACCTTTTATTGCATAGTCTGTCTCTGGCAGCTCCTGGGTTGCATTCTAACCCTCAACCACTACTAAATGGTTTTAGTAGTTATTGCAGAGGTATGTGGTTGTTTTTGATCTGGTTAGGGAAATAAGTTTATACCTCATTCTATGACTTCTAGAGTAGACAAACCACACTGTGACTTTATCATGGGGTATGGAGGAAAGAAAAAAAGCACTTCTCATCCCTAATCATTGTATCTGGCCTACTTTCAAGATTACCTCCCAAGATGGTCAATCAGAAATAATCCAGAACCTTTACAGAAATTACGGGAGAACAGAATCAATGCTTGCTGAGAGTTTGGAAACCTGTTAGAATATGGCATAGGTATGCATGAAATACTTGGAACAGACTTATACTGAGGAGATTCACTATTTATCTGAAACTCAAATTTAACTGAATGTTCCATATTTTTATTTGCTAAATCTGGCAACTTTGCTCAAGACATTATTTGCTTATATGACAAATTACCACATTTCGCTGCCTATAATGCACACCCACATTTTTGGTCCAAACTTTCAAGGAAAAAAATCTTCCATTTTAATTCAATTTTTCATTTATTTATATTTAGATACTTGTTTTTGGTATTATAAAGGATTTTTTGCATTTATTTTCAAACAGATTATGGTACAAGAAATTTTATGTAACAGATAAATACAAAGCACAACAGACACAAGTTATTTCAGATACTATTCATGTATAATGCACATCCTTATTTTTCTGGCAAAAATCTGGGCAAAAAGGTGTGCAAAGGTGTGCATTATACATGGGGAAATATGGTAATCTTTCCAGGTATGTTGATATGCTTGTCCTAAAGCAATACTAATAAATAAAAGAGTAGTGAGCTAAAAAAAAAAAACAAATAGTACATGGCAAGGATGGCATATTCTATGTGCCAAGAATTATTCTAAACTCTTTATGCAATAATTCAAGAATCTTGTACAAACCTTGAAAGTAAATAATTTTATTATCTTTATTTTACAGTAAGGAAATTGGAGCACAGAGAATTTAAATAAGCTGTTGAATGTGAAATAGTCAGCAAGGATAGAGCCAGTATTCAGCCAAGGTGTGTGGCTGCAGAGACCTCTTACAGGTAATTCTTTTAACAGTGTCATCTCTATTACACTCCAGGGCAAGTTAACAAAGGTATTCTGATGAAGATCAAACTTTTATTTCTCTACTCGTGTCTTCATAGCCAGCTTTCTAGTGCTATCCTTGCAAATTATATGATCTGCTCCATATACTTGAATTCCAAATACAGTAATATTAATTGTTAAATTAACAAGACCCATTTCCCCTATTAACATTATATCCAGAAACTCTGTTGTTCCCAAATGATCTACTAAAAAGAGCGCAATCCAGCTTTACCACTAGAGAACTTGTCTTACCAAACTCCGTAACTTTTGCTTCTTGCTGTCACCTTTTGTCACTGCAGAAGACCAGTCCTTAAACTGGAGCCAGATGTTTTACACCGTTGCATAGCCATCTACCGTGGTTCTGCATTCATGCACAGTACTCAGTGCTTCCACAGAAGAATTTAAATGAACCGTTGGTTCTCCATACTTGGAGGCTCAGACCTCCAGGCCTCAGTCCAAATACTCTTTTCCACCCTGGGGTACAAAGTGGTCCTCAGAGCCCTTTTAATTCACCAAGGAACCCCATTACCCTGTTAATTCACTCAGGAATAAAAAGAAGAAAACTTGCATTAAAATCTGACAACCCTTTTTGTTTGGCCACCCTAATACATAAGTTAGATTTTTTTCCCCAAGTCACTCTTTTTTTTATTAAAGATTTTATTTATTTTTAGAGAGAGGGGAAGGGAGGGGGAGAGAGGGAGAGAAACTGATGTGGGAGAGATACAGTGATCAGTTTCTTCTCACACACCCCTAACTGGGAACCTGGCCTGCAACCCAGGCATGTGCCCTGACTGGAAATTGAACCAGCGACACTCTGATTTGCAGTCCCATAATCAATCCACTGAGCCACAGCAGTCAGGGCTCCCTGTCACTCTTCAAAATCTATGTGTCCTATAAGTGTTGCAGGTGAGAATTTTTGAAGTAAATTTCATTGTAACAACTCAATTCCTATTCTGGGCTCTCAGAGGAATATATTTGTACAAAAGCTGCTGCAGCTCAGCGGTCAAAAGAATTAGAGAGTTTTTAAACCAAATTTATGAAGATATTTTTAAATTTTTCAAACAGAAGTTGACTTTTTTTACTGCTAATGCTGCCAAAATATGTATAACTTTCTGACTGATTTTCTTCATATCTACTGAAAGGTTAAATCATTTTAACATAAGTATATTATGGTGAAAGCTGCCAGATAAAAACATTTATGAACTAGGGGTTTTTTCAGGGTCAGTGTAGATAAGAAATTCCTGCACACGGATTTAAAAACAAAGGTACATTTTTAAATCCATTTAAAAATGATCAGTGCTACTTAGCAAAAGAAATTGGAGAAAAATGTATTTCATTCACTGTTTCATATATTCTCAACTTCCCGACTATCCTCTAACTACTAAAATCACCTTCCCAACACAGTCACCAAAATTTCATGAAAAGAAACCATTTTTTTATACAAACACTTTCACATAGTAAGCAGAAGGCATTTGTGCTTGCCAAGACAGGCAAAGTTTGAAAATAAATTTGCCACCAACCACATATCAGTAGTTTTGCCGGAGGAGCAAGTAGGACACCCTGGGCTGTGCCTCATTGTCATTCTATCTCTTCCTTCCTTAGTACCTCAGCCACCTTCTGGGTGTAGCAGCTTGACTTCTTCTTTAAAAAGAAAAGCCATATGAAAGCTGAGTTGATACGGAAATAAGTGGAAGAAAAACATATAAGCATATGGTTCCTTAAAGTGAATTCTTGAATCCCTGCATTATAATCACCAGGCTTCTTTGTGAAAAATATTTATTTGGGACCACACTGGATAAGCTGTTCTAAATCTCTCTGTAGGAGAGGAATCAATAATTTAGAGGCTTATGGTAATCCTCTTAAATAACGTATTCATATACCTTTTTTAAATGACAGTGATTTATAGGGTATGGAAAACTATGGTACAATATAAACTTGGCACATTATGCCAAAAGAAAGCATTTAAGAGTATATTCAGTGAGCTTGGCCTGGGTTCAAATCACAACCCTGTCACTTACAGGTGTCCCTTACCTAACTTCTTGGAGTCTCAGTTCCCTAAACTGAATTTTATGAGCGCATAAGGCATCTGGCACATACTAAACTTTCAATAAATGTAAGCCATTATTATTATGGAAATGCATACCAAATATACATATTACTAAATAGAATTCATAATAAGTGTCTATTTTTGTTATAAAACAAGTTATTTTTAGGAAATATTTTATATGAAGCTGGTTCTTTCTCACTATGCTTCAGTCTGCTCTATCTGTGTTCACACTTCCTTGGAAGGTTTAGGAAGCTCTGACCTGAGGGAAGAAGGGTTTTTTCTATTTTTTTCCCCCTTTAAAACATTGCTATTAACTAGCCCTTTCTTTCTTTGAAGTCTGGCTATTATTAGCAATTGCTATTATCTAGGCCTTTGTTTGAAGAAGTGCAATTGTAAAGACCTGGGACTGACCACGGCTGAGAAAATGACTAATGCCAACTAAAATCCACTCCAGACTAAGATACCGGAATGTCAAGTCATTAATTTTAGACTTAAAAAAATAAATGTCAAAGCGATTGTGAATACTCATATTGGCATGATCAGCAGATTTTTTTCTCTTAGGCTATAAAGAAGCCAAGTACATTAAAAGACAACAATTTTTATTTGAAATAAAAACTGTATTCATAGACATAAGTACGAGAAGCCTATACTTTGAATACATAGGAATAAGAAGGCACTCAAAAAGATATTGACTCAGAACAAAAGGCCCTCTATAACCCACATTTTAATAGTAATACGTACAGTATAATTTTGCTACTGGTTCTGGAATCCTCAGTCTATTGACTAAAATTGCTTGTAGCCACCTGGGATTTAGCTTAGTCATTGACACTGGTGGAAGCTGAAATGCATTAGCTGAGACTTCCTTTCCTGTAAACAGCACCCAGAGATCTCCTCCAATGTCATCTTCTTTGTTGGTGTGCTTTTCCCCTTTTTTGTCTTTGAAGCCCTCAAAATATGCTTTTTATAACTTTAAGTTACTTTTCAGTTATGTTAATACATTAAGCTACAAAGACTGAATCTTTTTTATGAGTCTATGTCTGAAAAAAATACTATACATATATCTATTTCCTTCCTTCCTTCCTTCCTTCCTTCCTTCCTTCCTTCCTTCCTTCCTTCCTTCCTTCCATGCATCCTATCTCTTTTCTCTAAAAAGGCCCAGAAATAATAACAGTCTGATAGGAATAGGCATCTCTATACTCAAAACTTTGAACTCTGAAATGCTGTAGTAACTAGTGCATCTTGAATTATTGGCTGATTTCAGGACTAGTATAAGAAATGGTCAGAGTGAGTCTATGATATGTGTGTGTGTGAAAGCAAAGGGAAAATCAAAGCCTGATAGTGTTATATCAAAAGGACATTGAGAGTAAAATAAAAAACTTCCACTGAACAAACACAAGAAAATTTATGCAACAAAAGTAAAGTCAGGCACTACTATAATGGGGTGCAGAACATGGATCCCCCAATAATAGAGGAACAACCCCACAATCCTGTCTTCAGGCAGGATGTGGGGTCATGATGCCCACAGAGTGGGAAGTACATCATTTTAAGATACATTGCATAACAAAGGCAAGTTAACAGCCATGCCTTCCTGAAGGGAAGAAAGATGCTGCCCGGGGTGAATTGTACATGTGACTCTGAGAATGCTTGCTGACTTATGATATAACCTGGATTGGGGTGTGAGGCACACGCCCTCCCCAGATGCCTGTGTGTCACTGGGAACTCTTGCCCTGATTCAAGATGGCTGCTGAACAAATGTTAAAGAAACTGGGGAACTGACAAAGTGATGGACACTAATGCACCATACAAAGAGCCAGATATGAAGACACACAGGGAATTCCGAGCCAAGCATTTAAATTACATTGGGCCTAAAATTAGGGAGACACAGGGAGGTCTGCTTATATGTCTGTGTGTGGGTCTGCCTGTCGGTAGGTCCAGCCACAAGGTGTGCAGAAAGGTCTACAGAGAAGGCAGCCATAAGGTCTGCCTGCCTTGGGGACTGGCCTGAAGAAGACAGCAGCAGAACTGGCAGTACTGCAGGGCACCCACCAAGACAAGCACACAGCGATGAGAGAGATGCTTGGAACCGAGGTGTGACCAGGAATGCTGAGTTGCAGACTTCTGCTTTTCTGAAGAACATATGAAGAAGTCACTCTCTTGTTACGGGAACTCGTGGTACAGGAATTTAGAGGTTGGTATAAACTCTTTCCTTCTGGGGTTTCTGGCATTTGGACATACTGGGCTCTGACCCTGTTGCCCACACAGATGGGAGTGCTCATGGGACCAGGAGATACAGGGCCCACCAGGGGCTTAGACCCCACAGAGAATGGGAGTCCACTCCTGGAGGCAGGGTCTTGTGCTGGGATGTGTGCCCTGGGCTCCACCCTCTGGGACAGCGTAACATGGCACATGTTTTCCTGATCTGCTACATGGAGGCTAAGAACAGAGCATCCCCTATCCTGAAGGAGAGAGCTGCTTCTAGAGAATGGCAACTCTGAAACTGACAAGTGCACCCTCCAGAGAGGATGAGGATCTATTTTTGTGACCAGGTGATGGACAGATAAAGACATGAGGAAACTCTGGGTGTGGTTTTGACCTGCAGCCTTTTCTGGAGCAAGGGGAATTCTGGGTCTTGTGGAAGAAGAGGGCTCTGAGCAGGAGAGCTCTCAGTACTCCCCCCACACGGTGGGGAAACCTGTTAATAAAAACCTGTTTCCTTTAACACTAATTGTTGAATCATGTAGATAGATCCAAGGTGTCAAGTGGCCGAGCCCCAGTTTGCATAGATATACTATTGATTAATATACATGAAGTACATATATTTTGAAACAGTGAGTTAATAAGGATGCTTAAAGAGAAAATATATTTGAACAAGAACAATAGCAACAAATAACAATAAAACACTTTATTGATCACCACCTATGTGTCTAGAGTACTATTTCCTTGTCCTAAAACTAGCAATTAAAGGAAAATCTGCAAAGACCCAGAAGTGTCATTCAATTAGCCTGGCATCCAAGGCTCCAGTCATCCAGCACAGTCTCTGTGCCCACCCAGCCCACCTGTTTCTGCCTGCAGAGCAGCCACACCCACACCTGAGCAGCTGCCACAGGGAGAGAACACTGCAGCCTTTGACTATATGTTTGACCTTCACAAGTGCTAAACCATTGGCAGCAGATAATCAGATCCAGAAGAAAAACTGAAGGTTGGGCAGCCTTTAGAGAGTCATATCTGGAACTGTGGTAAGAGTTCATTGTCTAGTGGCAAAGCCAGGAATAATTTAAAATATTCCCTACCTTTATTAAAAATTCAATCTGGGACCGAGGGCACCTCTGTGACCAGAGGTGGCCCTGCGACCAGAGGTGGTTCTGGAGCTGGAGGAGACCCTGGGACTGGAGGAGGGGGATTTGTGGAAGACCCAGAGCTCACACCTGTGAGCGTAGGTGAGACAAAAAAAAAAAAAAAAAAAAAAAAAAAAGCAAACAAGCCTGGAACTGTGAAAAAAACAGAGTTGGACCCAAATAAGGAGTATCCCAACAGCTGAAACACTGGAAGCTATGAACACCAGGATACCCAAAGGAGACTGCACCACTGAATCTCACAGGTATTCTGCCACAGAAGTTCACACCATAAACCCAGGGAGCCAGAACACATCAATTTAAAAAGCTGAGGCTGACAAGAAGAGTCTCACAAATAATGAGAAGACAAAGAAACAATCCCCAAATGAAAGAAAAGGAGGAAGCCCCAGAAAGAATGCTAAATGAAATGGAGGCAACTCAACTATCAGATTTTGAGTTCAAAGCAATGGTTGTCAGGAAGCTCCATGAACTATCAAAGAGCTACCAGAAACTACAGGGAAGCTACAATGAACTCACTGCAAACTATATCAACATGAAAAAGGAAATAGAAACTATCAACAAGGGCCAAGAGGAAATGAAGAACACAATTTCTGAACTAAAGAGCACAGTGGAAGGAATGGAAAGCAGAATTGATGAAGCAGAAGATCGGATCAGCAAGTTGGAGGACAAAGTAGAAAAAAACATCCAGAAAGAGCAAGAAAAGAAAAAGAGGCTCAGAAAGAATGAAGAGGGATTAAGAGAAATGCAAGATGATATGAAACGTAATAATATCTGTATAATAGGGATGCCAGGGGAGAAGAAGAAGAGCAAGGGATAGAAAAACCTAGTTGAAAAAATAATGATGGAAAACTTCCCTAATCTGATGAGAGAAAAAGTCACACAAATTCAGGAAACACAGAGAGTCCCAATCAAGAGGAACCCAGAGAGGCCCACTTCAAGACACATCATAATGAAAATTGCAAAATTCCAAGACAAAGAGAATCTTAAAGGCAGCAAGGGAAAAAAAGGAAGTAACATACAAGGGAGCCCCAATAAGGTTAGCAGCTGACTTCTCAATGGAAACACTCCAAGCCAGAAGAGAATGGCAAGAAATATTCCAAGGAATGAGAACCAAAGGCCTGCAACCAAGACTACTTTACCCAGCAAGTCTTTCAATCAAGATGGAAGGAAAAATAAGGAGCTTCCCAAACAAAAGAAGTCTAAATGAATACAGCTCTACTAAAGCAGTTCTGCAAGCGATGCTGAAGGGACTGCTTTAAGGAAAGGAAGGAAGAGAGAGAGAGAGAGAGAAACACAGGTTTGAAAATGGCAATGAATAAGTACCTATCAATAATGACCTTAAATGTAAATGGACTAAATGCTCCAATCAAAAGACATAGAATAACTGAATGTATAAGAAAGCATGACCCACACATATGCTGCCTACAAGAGACCGACCTCAGGACAAAAGACCTACACAGACTCAAACTGAAGGCTGGAAACAAATTTTCCAAGCAAATGGACAGGAAAAGAAAAGCCAGGGTAGCAATACTCATATCAGACAAAATAGACTTCAAAAGAAGGGGCCATAAAGAGAGACCCAGAAGGTCACTTCATAATACTCAAGGGAAGAATCTACCAAGAAGACATAAACATTATAAATATATATACATCCAACATAGGAGCACCTAAATACATCAAGAAAATCTTAGAGGACTTCAAGAAAGATATTGACAGCAACACAATTATAGTAGGGGATTTTAACACCCCATTGTCAGAAATGGACAGATCTTCGAAACAAAATATCAACAAAGATATTGTGGCATTGAACAACACTCTAGATGAAATGGACTTAACTGATATATATAGAGCCTTTCATCCCAAAGAAACTAAATACACATTCTTTTCAAACGCACATAGAACATTTTCAAAGATAGACCACATGATAGGACACAAAACAAGCCTCAACAAATTCAAGAAAGTTGAAATCATACCAAGCATTTTCTCCAACCACAAGGGACTGAAATTAGAAACCAACCCCAAGGGAAAAAACCCAAAACACTCAAAATCATGGAGATTGAACAGCATGCTATTAAACAATGAATGGGTCAAGAATGAAATTAGGAAAGAAATAAAACAGTTTCTGCAAACAAATGAAAATGAACTCACAACTACCCAAAACTTATGTGACACAGCAAAGGCAGTCCTCAGATGGAAGTTCATAGCAATACAGGCCTACCTAAAAAGACATAAACATTTCAACAAACAACCTAACCCTATGCCTACAAGAACTTGAGGAAAAACAAGGAAGACAGCCTGGAGCAAGTAGAAGGAAGGAAATAACCAAGATCAGAGTAGAATTAAATGACATAGAGACTAAAAGCACAATTCTAAGGATCAATGAATCCAGGAGCTGGTTCTTTGAAAAGATAGACAAAATGGACAAGCCTTTAAGCAGGCTCATCAAGAAAAAAAGAGAGAAGACCCAAATAAACACAATCAGAAGTGAAAGAGGAGAGATTACAATTGACACCACAGAAATACAAAGGTTTTAAGAAATTACTATGAAGAACTGTATGCCAAGAAATTTGAAAACCTAGGTGAAACGGACAAGTCTCTAGAAAAATATAATCTTCGGAAACTCAGTGAAGAAGAAGCAGAAAGCCTGAACAGTGGTCTAACAGCAGATGAAATTGAAGCAGTAATCAAAATCTCCTGACACACAAAAGCCCTGGACCAGATGGTTTCACAGGAGAATTCTACAAAGCATTTAAGGAAGAGCTAACCCCTAGCCTTCACAGACTATTCCAAAAAATCCAAAATGATGGAATACTCCCAAACTCTTTCTATGAAGCCAGCATCATCCTAATCCCAAAACCAGATAAAGACACAACAAAGAAAGAAAACTTCAGGCCACTATCACTGATGAACATAGACACTAAAATCCTCAACAAAATATTGGCAAACTGCATTCAACAATACATTAAAAAGATCATACACTGTGACCAAGTGGGATCCATCCCTGGGATGCAAGGATGGTTCAATATTTGCAAATCAGTACATGACATACATCACATAAACAAAAGCAAAGACAAAAATCACATGATCATATCAGTAGATGTGGAAAAAGCATTTGATAAGGTACAACACCCATTTATGATAAAAACACTCAGCAAACTGGGAATAGAGGTAGCATTCCTCAACATAATAAAGGCAATATATGAGAGGCCTACAGCCAACATCATACTCAATTGGCAAAAACCAAAATCTTTTCCACTTAAATCAGGAATAACACAAGGATGTCCACTTTCACCACTTCTATTCAATATAGTATTAGAAGTCTTAGCCACAGCAATTGGACAAGAAAAGGAAATAAAAGGCATCCAAATTGGAAAGGAGGAAACAAAACTATCGTTGTTTGCAGATGACATGATAGTGTACATAGAAAATCCTATAGACTTGGCCAAAAAACTGCTCAACCTAATAAATGAATTTGGCCAAACAGCTGGATACAAAGTCAATATCCAGAAATCAAAGGCATTTTTGTATACCAACAATGAAACAGCAGAAGCAGAAATCAAGGAAAAAGAAACCCATAGCAAAATGAAATAGCAAAAGGAAAATAAAATACCTCAGAATAAACCTAACCAAGGAGGTAAAAGACCTGTATGCACAAAAAACTACACAATATTGAAGAAAGAAATCAAGGAAGACACAAACAAATGGAAACATATACAATGTTAATGGATTGGGAGAATAAACATCATCAAAATGTCCATACTACCCAAAAGAATTTACAAATTCAATGCAATACCTATTAAAGTACCAATGGCATATTTCACAGACATAGAACAAACACTTCAAAAATTTATATGGAACCATAAACGATCTTGAAGAGCTGCAGCAATTTTGAGTAAGAAGAGCCAAGTAGGAGGGATTACAATGCCTGATAGCAAACTGTATTACAAGGCCACTGTAATCCAAACAGCCTGGTACTGGCACAAAAACAGACACATGGACCAGTGGAATAGAACAGAGAATCCAGAAATAAATCCAATTCTCTACGGTCACTTAATATTTGACAAAGGAGGCAGCAACATAAAATGGAGTAAAAGTAGCCTCTTCAACAAGTGGTGTTGGGAGAACTGGACA